>JAPYYQ010000941.1:0-66784 GCA_030522585.1 Anagyrus pseudococci
TGTAACAAACTTTAATTTTTTTTAATGTACGTGTTGGAACGTTGCTTCCATCACATTTACATTAAATTTCTCTCGGATTTTTTTTACAGTGTACTTAATTTTCAGACACAACGGTTATTGCGATAAAATAACGTCGATTTATCTAAAATATTTCCGTGCCTTTTAATTTTTTTCAATACATGTATTTTTATCAATATCCACTTTTTGTAATTTTTTTGCCGACACTTACCTTTTCAAGATTGAAGTCCAAGAGTGACCAAGTTTCTTTGAGAGAATCTGAAACATAAAAAAGTTCTTTTGTCATTGAAATGCATTTATAAAAAACACTAACATTACATACGATTATTTATTTATTTATTTTTTTTTAAGTCTATAATGTTATTCCATTGCTTTATTTTTAATTACAGTCAACGTAACTACTGTTGTACATAGTATATCTATCTCGGAAAAATCCAAGCCATTTTCTAACCGATTTCCGCCAGCCTCTAGTTTCCAACTGTACTTTTTTTCACAGATACTCTGAAAAAAATGGTCTTTCCAAAAGAAAAAAGGAAACTCAAAAAAATTTTCAAGGATTTCGAAATAGAATCTCATCGAAATATTAAACAGCTGTTGCTCGAGGGCACAAATTACAGAGCAAGAAAAAGTGTCGGCGAGTTCGTCTTGCGACGGAGAATCCGGGCGAAGAGGAATGCGAGGGAAAGCGCGGACCTCCTGGAAAAGTGGGCATTGCTCCCGTGGCGCGTGGATTAGCTCTTTCCGCGAGGCCCCGCATAAGAAAGCAGAGAAAAGAGAGAAGGAGAAAAAAAAGGGTTGGGTGAAAGTTCGAGGTTTACGGCTGCTGTAAATAGCACGCGGCTCCTTGCGAGAGAGAGCCGAGCGAGGGGTTGAGGGGGCGCGAGAGAGAGAGCCGTCGGTCCGTCGTCGGATCTCTCTTGCGCTCTCCTCGTCGCTCTGGCGACTTTGGGATTTCTATTCGTTCAGGGAAGCGCTAAAAATATCGGGCGGACCGGGTATTTGTAGAGCGCGCACAAGGTTTCGGAAAACTTGATGAAATTTCGCGGCTGCTTTGAGGCTGGCGGGGGCCAAACTGTATTTTTAAAAATCAACGACCCCCCCGTTCGGGCTCTTAAAATAGAGCTCGCTAGGCTTGGAAATAAAATAATCGGCTTTGCCGGCTCGGCGATTCAACAAAGAAGTCAATATTGTTTCGCCTCCATTTTTGTAAGCTTTGCTTGGGTCGTAAAAGTAAAACGCCGCGCGCTGGACAAGTGAAAAAACAAAAAAAAATTATATACCCTCCTTTTTTTCGACACATAAATTTCTATTTACTCGGGTGGAATGAAATAATTGCGATAAAACTCAAGATCATTTATCAAGATCAAAATCAGTAAAGAGAAAAAACAAGAAGGATGTTTTGGCAATAATATTAATTCAAAGATAAAAAAAAGAATAACGTAGAATGAAAAAGCACATAAATCTGAGTAGAAGGAGAAAGCCTAAAAACGATGGTCAATCGCGATATTTGCATGTAAAATAACAGTTGAATTTATGGAGGAGACAAAGCATTGTAGACAGAGCGTGAGCATCAGCAGGCCCAGAGAGCTTTCGATATCGAGTAAGCCCCCACGTGGGTGTCGCTGCTCGACGAATTATTACTCACTTTGCAAGAATTCGATCATGACGTCGTCGGGCGGATCGTAAACGTTTTGAATTTTCAATCGTCGCGGAACAAGTGGAAATAGCATGTCGAGTTATTACACTCGTAAAGTCTTTTCCCCGCAGAGGCGTCGGGAATGACTTGCCGAAACGGCCGAGTTAACGAGGTCGAAGACACGTGGAATAGCTCCCGCTACGCCGTACACTTTTCGAGCCGATGTGCTTTTTCTCTCGCGACTAGGAAAATTATTAATCTGTCTTGGCTCTCCCACAATATGCCGTGGGTCTCATCTCGAACCTCTTTCTCTCGCTCGTATAACGCCGAGCCGAAACGCAGAGAGCCGCTCTTTATCTTCTTCATAAGTATAAACTTGGATTTTTTTAACAGCGATAAACGCGCGCTCGGCAGTAAACAATAATGAAACGATGATAATTTAGTTTTTAGCCAGTGTTTAACGCACTTCTAATTTTACAGTTAAACAAGCCGACGGGACGGGGCTGTAGCGCAGCGGAATAAAATAATTTCTTAAAAACTCATAAATTTGATTGAAACATTTTTAAATACTACATTTTCCATACTGTTATTTAATTAAACATTCGCCACAAATAAACGCAAAATTATCGTTATAACCTCTGAATTTTTTAAATATCCGCGCAAACATTTAGGCTCTTCTCCCGCCTCTCTTTCTTCGGCTAGAAATAAAATAAATATTTCACAATAAATACTCGAGATTGTACGCGGTGGCGAGGGGGGCAGCCTTGGTCAATCGCGAAAAAATATGATTATTTCGACATAAAATAAAGATTGCGGCTTTCGCAAAGCATACGCAGACAGTGTGTACCTACATCCCACTGATATTTCTCAATTTTATTTCCAGATAAAGCCAGCGCTTAGACGGCGCGCTCATTTTGTGGCGGCGCCGGCAGCAGCAGGGGCGAGGCTGAGCAGGCGCGGAGCGACGGCCCCGGCGATGGCGGCGGCGGCCCTCAAGAATAACGCACAAATCCCGCCCGGATGATTTCGCACCCATAGGCCGCGTTGCGTCACTGCTGCCCGACTAATGCGAAGCTCGACGTTTTTTTTCTCTACTCGATGACATCCAGCTGCTGCAGATGTGTTGCCGAGGACCGGCTGAAGTTTTGCGTGACAGTCATCGCCGCGAATACTCGGGCGAAGCACACGCGGCTAACGGTGCCTCGAGTGCGATTCGCATCGGAATTGGGTGAAGTGAAGTAACGACTTTTCGACGATCTGTGTGCCTCGTTGCTTAAACTCTGGTGATTGTTTCTCTTGATGAGATGGCCCATCGTGAACACGTTGCGCCGGCTGTAAAAGCTCGCTTATACCGCCGAGTTTCAGTGCGTTTTTTAAGAGCGACTGCGTTAATGTTACTATCCTGCGAATCATCGGAATATTTTGTGGTGCTTCTTTTTCTTCACTTTTGACGCGTGCGGTTCATAATTAAAAAAACAAGATTATTTTTATCAAGAGAGTACAGGGTGTTGCAGCAAGCGATAAATAACGCCATTAAAAAAAAAAATGGAAACCATATATAAAAGCCTCATTATCTCGACGAGAAGTCGAACGTTCTTTCGTCTGTTTTGAAGTAAACACTTTCCACGAAATCTATAAATACGAAAAAGCTAGAATAGCGTCGTCCGCTTAATAAGCCCTCGTGGCGCACAAAGTTCGATCGGCGTTAAAAATCCGATAAAAATAACGCGCGCGAGCGAATAACAAAACGCAGCTAAGAAAATGAAGTCGTCAACTAAAAAAGCAAATGGGGACTTTGTCAACAAGAGACAGTAATAAAGGAAGCGCGAGAGAAGGTAGTCGAGTGGAAACGCCGGGGAAAAGCACGGAGAGCCAGTCGCGCCTTCTTCCGTCGGATGACGACCATATTGTTCCGAGCCGGCGCGGCACGTCGCTCTTTTCTCTCCGCTCAAGACTGGCTATTTGCATATATCGGCGTGCGCGCATGAAAAAATCAGTTAATAATAGTCATTTCACCCCGGCGCTATTTGCATATACGCGCCGTGAGTGTATTATCATCATTATCCGGCGTGCAGTGCTCCGAAGGCCGCCGCCGCGTACGTACCGTCGATAAATTGACCGGCGACTCTCGATGTTCAGGCTCGTAATAACCGGAGAGAGAGAGAAAAAAAAAATAGCGAGGGAGCCGGGAAAAAGATAAGCCGCGAGAAAAGCCGAGGAGTATAGGCTGCGCGGGCGAGCGCTGTAATGATCGCGTCCGGCTTCGAAATCTCGTTTCGCGGGGCGGTAGCGCGGCAACGAGAAAACACGGGTAGACGGCCGAAAAACCTGCAGCTCTCTCGGCCTTCCTCCTGCCGAAGATCCGATAACGCCGCGCACACGCGCGTCTGCATAAACTCCCCGACGGCATGAGCACTTTAATTAATGAAGGTCCTTTCGCTATATACAAACACATGTGTGCGCGGATAGCCAAGCTGCGGGGGTAGAGGCGCACTTTTGCAGTACCCACGTGTTAAAGTAAAAATAGCGATATCGACCGATGCTCGGACAGACGGAGAGGCAGAGAGAGTGCAGGAGCGTATATTACAAGGCCCTCATAAGCGCAATAAAATGGCAAAATTAAACGCACGCGGCACGTAATTTGTTTGACTTTGATTCTTACGAGCTTTCTGCTCGTACTCTCCTCCTCGTCGCTCCGGCGTATCCGATCTCCGAGCTCTCTGCCTAGCTCTTTTAATTAAAATATTCCACGCCTCTCTTTTTGTTATTAATTAATTAGCCCCGGCCCTCGGTTTTAATAAGACATCGTTTTTATTTTTTCGCGTATATCTCTACCCTTACCTTTTTCGAAAAAAAAAACAAAATTTTAACGTACAGTCTCGACTCTCACTCATACCGCTAGCATGGATAATTAGTACTGGAAAACTCGAGTTTTTCGCGTGTACGCTGAAAAGAAAATAAGCGATGGCGTAGCCGGCATTTTGCAAAATTCCCACACCGCAATTATAGAAGGAAAAGAGACTGATACAGCAGTGGAGGAGCGTGGTAGGGTTATTCGGGTGGGGGGGAACGAAGAGTCGAAAGAGAGAGATCGGAGCCAGAGCGGCGGCAAAGGGCTTGCGAGCCGTCGGCAGCTATGGCGGTCAGCTACGAAATTTATACGTCCAGATTATACAGGGGCTGTTGGAATAAATTTAAGCCGCTCTTATTGCAAGCCTCTCTCTCTCTGGCTCGGGCGCGGCTGATATAATTTATGTCGCGCAGCCGCGCGCACAGACACAGACTCTCCGGTTCCGAAATATCCCCATCCACCGGTTTTTCTTTACCCTCTCCTTCGGCCGGTGCGAGATCGGGCTGCGTAATAAGGACCAGGCGATGCAATAAAGGACCGCGTGTGGCTACGTCCATTTTCGGGATGACTCTCGCTCGTTTATAAAATCGGAAAAAAATTGGCCGGGAGCGGCGCGCGAAATCGCTTGAGATACCCAACGGCCAAGTAGCAGGGCAACGCAGCGCCCTCGGGCTTTTGGGCAATTAAAATTTCGATACGCCGCGATGTAAATCGATGCGAGAGAAGCAACGTTGGGCCCCGTCCGCAGATACACACAGCGTTTCTTAATAAGCCTCTCCAACAAATTTACAATGCGACGGGCGTTTTAGTCTTGCCTCTTTTTCTTGCTTCCTACCGTCGGATAAGCAACAAAATATTGCGGCTTGATGGAAAAAAAAAGAGAGAAAAAATCAAACCGTTTGATCATCGATCTAAAACGGAAATATCGGGGCTTACGCTCTCGAGAAAGGAATGTTCGTTGGGTGCGTTATTATCATTTCGAGAATAGCGATACGGTAGCGGTGTAGTGGCAAATTAAGACCAAAAAAAAAAATCATAATGAACAAAAACAGAGCTGTGCGTAAGGGGCAGAAACAAGAGTCGGTCTATAGTCGACGACGGTTGATCGACGGCGTGTATGCCTTGGGAAAAACGATGAGGTCGTGGCGTGTAAAAGCCGGTAGTGGCGATGAGGAACGGAGTCGTGCGTTCGCCAGCTCCTAGACGACTTACGAGCCGCATGTACACGCACACGTTCACATACGCACTCGATTTATTAGTCTCGCGCGTCTTGCTGCGCGTTTTGTTTATGCCCCCGCTGGAGCTCTCGTAAAATGCCAACGGCAAGCCACTAAGCAAGTACTTACTACCTCCCCCCCCCCCGAAGTCCCTCTCGCGCTCTCTGCTTCTGCCCGGCGCGCTGTCTCTTGCGCATTGTCATAAAGCGCAATTTGCTACCGATCCTCGCCCAGCCTTTATCTTTTTCCTCTTCCTCGTGGCGGTGCCCCGCTCGTTTTTCACCTCACTCTAATTGGTTTATTATGCGTAACTTTCTTGTTTAATTATAACGAGATAAAGACAGGAGGGGGCCTTTCGCGTGTAATTTTGGAAATTCGGGTGAAACTTTAAACGATCGGGCGCGTGTCTGGTAAGCTCAACTTTGTTTAAAAATGAATAATAATGGCTTTTATGAAGATGCCTCGTCGCGAGAAAGACTACAAGTTATTCTTTCATTGAATTTTAAAAGACCTACTGGATAAAGAAGGAGCCTCTGCATCTTAAGCAGTATTAAGGAAGATAAAAATATCGGTATGATTGACGATCGCTTCGACCCAAATCGGACGACGAGTCGTGCTTTTTCGGAAGCTTAGGAGGGATATACGTCGCCGTGATTCTTTCCGTCGGACAATCCGCTTCCTTTACACTGCGGAAAATATATATGCATATTTACAAATACTCGCGTTTGTATACTTGTCGGGCTGCGGCAGTCTGGCGGCTTCCCATTTTTCTGACTGTCGCGCGTGAGCTGAAGATCGGATGAAAGATATACACACCGGGTTGTGCTTCATATAAAAATTTCAATAGCCGCAATCGTAGGCGTTTTTCAAGCTTTTGTAATAATTTAACATGTTTTTTTGTTCCTTATTTATTGCTTGAATAACGAAATGGAATTCCGAATTAATCAGTACGAATAACACGAATCTCGTCGATTTTAGAATTACACGCGCGGTATTTCATTTATATGCGCGATTCAACGAAATCCCTCGTAACAATGCATTCCGTAGAAAAGCTTCGTAAATAAATGAAATTGATAAGTCGAGAAAAACAAATTGTTTTTCCGATATAGACGTATCAACAAAATAATCTTTATTTTCGCTAAAAATATGGAGATGAATTTCCGATAGGGTCTTCTTGCCCCGAGACGCTCGCAATTTCTGCAAGGCACGTAAGAGCCCGAAGCCGCCGGGCCATCTTATTTGCATCGTCGAAACCGCACGGAGGAAAATGTCGATTCTTGAAAACTCGTTTGGAAAAGAAAATACACAGGCTGCAGCCCGGAAGATAGAGAGTGAGAGAGAGAAGGAAAGCAGGAAGGCCCGATCGGTATCCATTCCGTCCTTATCATAGCTCGCGAATCTTGGTCCATCGTCCTACGGATAGCCTCGTCGGCGATCTAAGTTTGCCTCGTCGCGGGATTCTGCCGAGCAGGCAAACACAGATTCGGCGACTAAAGAGGAGAAAGAGAAAGAGAGCCAGGCAAACATCTTCCGGTGAGAGGGGGGGGGGGAACCTCGTCGTCCGTTATCGCGACCACCCCCCTCGAGAGAGAAAAGTCCTGGTTCTCCTCTGCTTCGAAAATTCCCTTGCAAATACGGCTCCATTATGCCGTGGCCCGGTTAGTCGCGGAAGGAAAACTTGCTGTGCTCGCCCCGGTCCGTCTTGGAACGTAAATAAGGCGAGCGCGCGCGCCTTCCATAAATTCGCGTGCCACGGGCTTCTAAATTCGAATCGCTCGCTCCAAGCATGGCGCAGGGGCCATTATCCGAAGAGAGAAAAATACAGAAGCGAGGCGGCGAGGGAAAGGGAGAGGAAGGTCGATCGACGTGTTTACGCAAGGAGAGACCTCCTACGCACATCTCCGTCTTCCTATCGAGTTTTCCCAAAGGGAGCAGCAGCAATATCGTCGAGGGGTAAGCTTCGATCGGGGGAGCCACTCGGCCCGGAAGTCCTCTCTCCCTCTTCCCTCCATGTGCACGCGTGTACACCTCGAGGCGTGCTTGCGTGCGCGTATTACGGGGGGTGTGGAGGCGAAGCTAGCCGAGGTCGTAGGTAAGCACGTACGACGCTATTTTCCGCTGCCGCTTGTCATCCCAGCGCGATTTGGTATAGACCGGGGGAAGGAGAGGAGCCTCATCGAGAGAACAGAAGGAGGAGGACGCGCTTGCCTCTTGGGCCCCAGCCGGCGGAATAATCTCCCGTATAAATTGGATCGTCGAGCCTGGGAGGCCTCTGACTCGGGGGCGGAGAGAAAAGGAGATGCGGAAGGGGGAGCGAGGAAGAGAGATGTGCAATTGCGAGGAAGCGGCTTCTCTTGGCAGCAGCAGCAGCGTTGGTGGCGCGCGTTATATACGCTCTCGGCCGATTTCGCCTTGTCTCTGCGTGTCTCTATATACGCTAGGCTCCGCAGGGACAAGAATTGCCTTCCGCGCCGTAAATAACGACGATCGTGTAGCCCTAGGGCAGAATGGTGCCGAGGCAAAAGGCAGCTAGAGCGATCAGTCCTATCTTTAAATTTGTAAAAGAGAGCCGGAATTGGAATTTTTTCGAGCCCCTTACGGCCTGGAGGTAATCCGCAGATCCGGAATTTCTCTCGAGCGAGTATAGATTCTTCTACTGCGCGCTTGACGTCTTCATCTTCCTTTTCTTTTTTTCCTCTTCTTCTCTTGTCTGCGTCATTTCCCGGATTTGGTGAAACACAAGTACTGCTCGTACATCTCTCCAGCCGGCGGCGTCGATTCTCTTGCCTCCGTCGGGAGAAATTCGGGAAAGCTATGTCAGCTGCCATTTTGGGCTGTATCCCCAGTAGAAAGGGCCTTTGTTCCCGACATCTCGCAACTGTCCCGCGTGCAATTTCAATCGGAAACAACCTATGGTCAAACATTGCGTGATTTCCATTGGCCTGTACCAACTGGCCAAAAAGCTGTGCAATCATGAGTACAACTGCGGGGGTCATAGCATGTTTCCTGACCGCCGGTTATTCGCGTGGCTGTATTGTTTGCAGCAGAGCTATAGTTGAAAAGGCAGAGAGAAGCCAGACCACACCTATGGCGGAACTAGCGAGCGTATACAAGAACAGCGCTCCCACACACACACCTGTCGAAGGACACCCACGAGCAGGCGGTAGAGGTATAGGCATGATCGTGGCACGTCTATATACGCACTGCAGTATTCTCCAGCGCTGCCCCAGCCCCGAGCTCTTTGTTTATTCATCGGCACAGCTGTGGCGCATCGGTCTTTTTTATTCATATATGCGCGCCCGCGCTTTCCTCGACGCTATATTCCCTGAATATGCAGGGCATTTATCTTCCGTTTGGCATTATATTTTCGCGAGTACACGGGATCCGCGTCGAATCGCGTCCTTTTCTATGCAAAGCGCACAAGCTCTCTCTCGCATAGGGTGTGGTCTCTGCTCTGATGTAATGGCGTAGACAAGGGAGAGGACGAGAGGAGGAGTTTGCAATTATAGAGATGATTCTTCTCGGGAGAAAGGACGTTTTCTTACTTACAGCGGCTATATCACATGATCCCTGCGGCTTTGTCGGACTTGTCTCTCTCTCTCTTTTCCTCCGAGCATGATTTCGTTAATTAAACGATAAAACTTTGTTCTTATAGAGCTTATATTTAGCGCTTTATTGACGGCGCGTTGTTATTATTATGCTAATGCCGACGAAGCTCGGTGTAGGGTATAATCTCGAAAATAGAACTTATGCCCGCTGATTTTTCTCCAAAATCCTATAATTCCATAATTATACGTGTCCCTGCATAATTCCAGGATTCCACTTAAAGCGGCACGGGGGACGGAGTTGAAGTTTGGTAAAAAAAAAGTTTTTTTTTTTAAATCAAATGGGCGCTTATAGCGCGCCGTGGTCGAGAGACGCAGACGACGAAGAAATTTCAAAACTAAATTTTCTCCTTATTTCCAGCGTGTACGTATTATATAGGTGTAGGTGGTAGTCTACAGGGTTCGCTACTTTCCGACTCCATCATACTTTCCGCAACTTATTTCTCAACTTCTATACTGTTAACGTCATTTCCAGAGCTTCCAGCCGAGCAGCAGTAGCAGCAAGAGAGCAGGGTCGGACAGGATCTCTCCGCCATCTCTGTCTCTCCAGCCTGCCAAGCAAGAGAGAGAGCGAGGACTTTCGAAAGGGGGAAAACGCTCGGGTTCTCCTGGAAAACTCAGCATGGGGAGAGCGAGCGACGGAAGCCCGAGGGACGCAGGAGCGAGAGAAAGAGCCGAGGGAGGGGCCGTCCTCGGTACGGCAAAAGTGGAAAAGCCAAGCGAGGGAGCGGGCTGCACGTTATCGAGCCAGAGGCGGTGAAAGTCGAGGGAGAGAGGGCGCGCCGGGGAAAAAAGGAGAGAGAGAGCGTCGTGGGGTGCGCCGCTGGAAAAGCGTCCTAGAGCGGCAGCGCAGCTGTGGAGTTACGTGAATTCGCGCCTCCTCCTCCTCGACCTCGCCCTTTCGCTCTACTACCGGCCGGAGGAGTAGCCGGCTTTACGGCACACACTCGAGTTCTCGCGCCGGCAGGAATTCTCCCCGCGTGCAAGCTCCGGCGCGCAAGCTCCCTGCCGCCGCCATAGCGCCAGGCCTGGCTTTCAGCTGTGCGCGGGGGGATGTGTGAGAGGGTGAGCCGGGACCACCCCCCTATAGCGCGACTCGCCGGCGATCGATACTCGCCTCGCTGGATGACGCGAGCGCTCTAACACACGCACACCACACGTGTTCCGTCTCTCTCTGTGAGCTTTGCTGTACCCATCAAAATGCCTTCCTGCGACGACCAGTACACGAGAAGCTTGCTTTTCGGCTCGATGCGGAGAGATGATGGAATGTTGAGTTTTGGACTTTTTAACCTCGATGCATACACATTTGGTTCATAAAAATTTTCCTACGATGAATTTTTGTTTCCAGATCCATTCCAGCAAAGCAATTTTGGATTTTTTTGTCGTTGTTTTTAGTATTTCAGAATAACCTTGGTTAGAGTTGTAAAATGCTAAATATTTTGATGTAAAGCAAACAATTGTATAAATTTCTTGAATCTTGTGTAGATTTTGCATGTCAATAAAAATACAGATGTGTATAATATAATGTAAATGTATAAATGTTTTATTTGCAGAAATAAATGACATTTCAGTGTATGCTGGTATAATAATCGACGTACTTTAGCAACATTGTCGACACCAAGCTGTATATAAAAAAATAAACGAAAGCTAATTTGAATCGTGAAAAAATGTCGAGCAATAGCTTAACGTACAGCTGGGCATTTTTGGAATAGCAAAGTTAATAGGAAAATCATCTTTATGATGTATCTTAGATCCCGAGCGATAGCAATTTTATGTCCTGTACAGCACCGTTCAATCCAGATAACCACGTCAGTCGTAAATCATTTTCAGTCAGTGACCTGCGCTGCCATCTTGCCACACGAATCTCCAGTCATCCTGACCTCGAGAACAACAGAACTGGCTACAGCGCGAGCGTCAAAAAAGCGTTTCCTTGCTTCATGTAAAAAAAAAGGAATATCGCATTCGAGATTTCTTAAATTTTTCTTTTTATGTGATTTCTCCGAAAACTCATAAACTGCGTAAACTTACTCATTTGGAATTACAAAATTTCGTTTTAGAAATTGACGCCGCGTTCAAATTCTGAAAGGAACGTTTTGCGCTGATCAGAATAACGATGCACGAAATTTTTTAACATTTTGTTAAAGTACACAACTGAATAATTTTTATAAAATATTTACATTTCCCTCACGAATAAAAAAAAAATAAAACAATTCGTTCCAAGCATATCGGTTGAAAAATACGTCCACATTATAAAAGTAAAAAGGTTTCCTAATTGAATGAGTTAATTACTATTTTGTAAAGCCATCAGCATTTTTATTAGTTATAAAAATTTATAAATATTTAAACGAACTATTAGTTTCCTCTTTAGCCGTAGGTTCTGTGTAAACATTGCAACGAGTACACGAATAAGATGTAACTTTATAGAGGAACCGGTGTCTGCTAAGCTATGGTAATAAAATACAATCACGAAATGTCTCAAGCAGGCGCCTGTCGTACGCCTCAAATTGAACGTAAAAAAAAGATCAAGTTTTCTAATCAGTCAAGTGTTAAATTCTTAAGCTATCGAAAACCTTCGGTTCTCTCCAAGGTCATCCTCGTCAAAGCGACACAAAACCATCGTATCATCCATCAGTCAACAAAGTCCTGAGCATAGCAACAGAGGGTTTCCGGCTTTGAAGTCAAAAGGAAAACCGCACCGAGACGATTCTTCGTGCGTCCAAGTCTCGTCTTCGTCAAATGCCCGTTGCTCGCGGACCGCCATTAGTCAGCGGAACGAGCATTACGAGGGAGGCGAGAGAAAAAGCGCGCGTAAAGCGGTTAAAAGAAGGTCGTGGGAGCGGGAGCCCCGCACGTGGAGTCACGAGTAGCCTTGTGGAGGGCGAGTGGCCGGCGGGCTCTCTCCTCCAAAAAATCCGATCTCACGGAGGCCCAGGCGAGCGACGGACCGAGTAGGCCGATGTATAATAGAGCCGATCCCCCCCCCCCCCGCTTACGTTTGACACGTAACCCGACGGCCGCGGGGGAGAGAGTCTCGTTTACGGCATCGTAAAATTACCAAGTTGATACTTTCCGAGAGCGGAGTAAAACGATTGCGGGACCCGCGACGCATGCCCTCACGCGCGAACATGTATATATGTAAGCCCCGAGATACCCGAGCGCCGGCTAATGTTACAGCCGATTGATCGGCCGACTCTCTGCTTAGTTTCGCGATATACGTTGCAGCAGGCGCGAGCCGGCACTCGCACGCGAGATGCGTTTTTCCGCGATGCTATCGGGCGTGTACATTTGCTTTTTATTTTTCTCCAAGTCTCGGTTTTTCGGCGTTGCGCTAATGTCCGTTGGGACGTTTTTCAGGCGTGGATAACGAGAGGATATCGCGTAACCGTTTTTGCGAGTGGAACGGAGAATAGATTTATGATTCTGATACCGAGTTTTCATGGCGCTTTGTAAATTACAATTATTATTTGGACTTTGCTAAGTAAACTCTAATAAAAAATGTGTAAAATGCCGTAAACGTCGTCACTGGTATTTTAAGCTCGCCTTAAAATAATAAAACCGGTACTTTATTAATTTTGCGTACGAGCGAGGGAGAGAGAATCCTTGTTTGTAAAATTTAATAAATTCACTGCAAATTTCGCTCTGCGCGTTCTCTTACGTTAAATCGCGAGGCAAAATTACTTTTCCCGTAAGTTCGATGTAATGAGTAAAGAATGCTGCCGAACCCAGCGACGTCGTGAACGGTCGAATTCGATATACGCGCGTACAAAAATAATCTACGAAATATAACGCTACGTCGGCAAAAAGAGAAAGAGAGAGAGAGAGAGAGAGAGATAGATAACAAAATCGAGGAAAAATATAATCAAGCCTAATAGAAAGCAATAATTTTTCCTCGGGAGTTAATTACGGGCTAAGCCGTGAAAAACCGGCCGCGCCGCAGCGCCGCGTGCGAGAGCAAATTAAAGCGATAAATTTCACTTATATCTCGTTCCTCGGCCCCGGTACTCAAGGGAGGACGAAGGGGAGGGGGGAGGCTTCCTCGGCGACGACCTCGCGCGTCACGGCAATCAAATGCTCTTTTGTAATTAAATTCCGTCCGCCATCCAATCATCGTAAGACAAAAAGAAAGAAAGGAAAAAACGAAGACTCAATCCACAATGGAATTTTCTCTCCGACCGCGAAATTGGTTTTTTCCACGCACGTACACACGCGCGGGCCTCCCGCAGCAGGGCTAAGCGCGTACGAGTACGCAGACGCGCTTTCTCGTAATCATCGAGCGTAGGTAAGTCGCGCTGGAGGCTTTCGGGAGAGGAAAATACGCCCACCCGGCGATGGGAGCTTTGTCCGTTTCTTTTCGGCGCGCACATGGCCGCGACGTGAAGAAGCCCAGAGCTGGGCGTGAACTTACGGCTGCGAACCACGCGCATCCGATAAGCCGCGCTTAGACGCTCTCGAGAGCGCCGCGAATGTCTGCAGCCGCGGAGTTTCGATACGAGAGCCTACCCCCTCAACTCTCTCTCTCTCGTCTTTTGATCGCGAGCCTCGCCGATATATACTCGCTTCACTCAATAAAACTTCTGTAAATAAGCCTCGTTAGTGAAGGGCACTGGCGCGCGTGTACGTCTGTTTCTGGCTCGCGTCTCGATTGCCTCGAGATTTAAAGTAAGCGGGGGAGAAGAAAAAAGAACGAGAGAGACGATCGCGCGCATGTGCCTCGTTATTGATGTTTTCCTTAATTAGTTGAGAACTGCTTGGCTCGTTAATCTAACGCGTCGTTTTTGAGGAAAAAAACGGCGCGCGAATAACGAATACGCGCGTAGTGGACTTGTCGCATTCGATGAAGGAATATTCATGATTATTTTATAATGGCCGTTGCGTCGGTGGCTCTCTCGAATAAAAATGCTTTTGATTTACCGTTTGACGAACGGCCGGCCCGGCCTGTGCTCGCTTGTAATTGATCGAAGAAATACATCTGCAAGGCTAAGTGCCTGTGTGTCTGCCTGGAGATGAGCTATACGTACATGTGGTTGCGCGTGGGGGCCGGCTAGAATGAAACATAACGCCCGGCTCTTATTATTTTCTTTATCATTGCGACGACGAGCATTTCAATAATAAATAACTCGGCTTTATTATGTTGATGCGCAATTGGAAAAAGGCGAAATCCTCGGGATCGAGGAAAATTATTTCCCAACCCTGGCGGCGGCCACGGCGGCACTCGTAGGCGCTCGTTTGACAGTTGTTTCATCCGATAAATTACTGCTTGTTAAAAGACACGCACACACGCAAACGTAGGCAGTTCGGGAGGGAGAGGAGAACATTTTCCGCGATCGACTATTCCTATATAACACGTGCTCGGAGGGGCCGCAGCAGTAAGAAGATCTCGAGGCAATATAAATAAAGCGCGCAATTTATTCGCGCGTGATAAGGTAAATTTGCAGTACATGAATAAGCTCGGAGCTCTCTCGCGCGGCCAGTTCTCTCGTTTTCTCGATTATAGTCTCCGAGTACGAAATCCCCCGTCTCTCGCTGCAATTTAGAAATATTATTTAGCCAAGGTAGAGGAGGAGGGATGGGGAGGGCAAGTGCTGTGCGCACAAGCACTGATAATCGCGGGATATCGCCGGCGAAAAATTGGCGCGTCGTTATGCGAGAGATTAAAAAAGAAAGCCCTGGGCATTGAATCGAGCAAACAAATATTTCATCTGCCTCGCCGAGATTGCCGATAAGAGAGCGACTCCCCGAGCAATCTTCGCTTGTATGACCGTCGAGTGCGTAAAGAGAGACTTTTCCCGGCGCGACCGGTAATGCCGGGGTAATCCTTTCCCGATCCATTAGAGAGGGGCGGACATCGTAGGCGCACCAAGATCGACCATACGAAGAGCCAAGCGGCGGCGGACATTGTTCGCGCGAGCGTAAACTCTCGCCTCGCGAAGATCGTATCGCGTGGTCAAGAGAGCCCCGGCTAATAACGAGATAGAGAGGCCCCGAGGTACAAGCCGGGCGCAAAAACGAAGCCGTGGAGAGAAAAGCGCAGCTCTCTCGATACACACCCTCGCTCTCGCGCGGGGACCAATACGTGCCTGCCCCAGCCCACGGGCCCCGAATGAAAATAAATAAAGGCCGAGAGAGAGAGAGAAGTGACTGGGCTGGCGCGAGCGGCGTCTCCCCCCGCCTCGGCATAATAAAACCCTGGATATAATTATCCGGATCCGAGGAGATGTGCCGAGAAAGGCTGGGAGAACGGCGACGACGACTTCGGCGGCAGCGGCCTTAAGCCGGGGATCTCTCGCGCGCGAGCGTTTCGACGATAAACCGTTTCTCTCGTAGCGATTCGACTGCTCTCTCTCTCTCTCTTTCTCTCTTGTGTCGCCGTCTGGATAAGGGAGGCTCGTAAACTGCCTTCGTCCCGCGCGCTCTCCTCCAGATCCCTCTATACTCTTTCTCTGGCGCTCTCTCTCTCTCGTGAGCTCTCGATCCTTTTTCCCCGGTCTTCTCTACGGCCAAGGAGCTGTAGGTAGCTTCGAGACGGCTTTGCTGCCGCGCGAGACAAAAAGGAAAAATTTGACACGAAACGAGACGAAGGGGGCCCGGAGGAGGAGGGCGAACGGTCTGAGTGGAGTGCGCTGCGTTATATACATTTAAGATATCGACTTTCGATGGAGGGGAAACGCGCGGAGATAAAAGAAGAGACACAAAAATGGAGGAGGGGAACGGGAGAGAGAGAGGGATTTGTAAATTACCGTTTTTGCCCTATCGCTGAAATTATCGCGAGGAAAATGTGATCATTTTTTGTTATGTCTTGTTTTTTATTTGGACCGAGCCGAATTATATTGTCGCGACTTACTGATTTGACTTTTGTGTAATGCGCGTGGCGTTTTATGAATATCGAGAGAGAAAGAGAGAACATCAGGGGCCAAGGAGAAGCGAATATTCATAATATTTTTCAATTTTATAAATGATACCGCGATGCTTCGATGTTTACACGGAATGGCGCATTAAACACAGGCTAAGCGTCAACAACGACTGAACTATCCCGAGTATTTGCTCTGACATCGATACGCGGGAAGAGTAAAAAATTTATTGCCGGAAATCAGTCAAAACGCAGGCTCGCACGCCGTGGCCTTCAAAGCGTGAAGGAAACCTCGCTTGAGATTCGATCGAGGCCGTAAAACGTAATTTTAATTACCTCGCGCGGCCGTGCGCTCCCCCGTCTATTGCCCGTCAATTTTTAATACTGACCTAGTCTCGCGAGAGGATAATCGCGAATCGTAACTTTTACTTTTGCCAAGATATACGAACCTCTTGCTCGCCCATGAAATATTCATGAAGTACAATAATCGAATGTATATAACGGACGATAGGAACAGCTACACGCTCGAGGCTGTTAAATCGTCCGCGAGCCAAAAGCCGTTCCGCGAAACCTCTTCCCCTCCCCCACCACTTGTCTCTTCTTCCTCCTACTCTCTTTCTTTCCATAGCGATCGCCTTAAAACTCGCGAGCAATAAAAGGGTTTCGCGAGCGCACTTACATGCTCTCGAGCCGCGCTTTGAGATTCAGTCCCGATGTAAAAATAATTTCAGCAGCAGCGCTTGCTTGCTTGCTTGTGCGCATCGCAAGAGCTTATTTACGCTCGCTGCCGAGAGATGTACACATTATAATGGGGGCCTTGAAGCTGCCAGATAATTTGATGTTTAAAAATGGAAATTTTACAAAATTTAATCTTCGACTTTACGGGAATTCAGTTGCTGTTATGAAAGCCTTCTTTTACGGCCTTATGTGCGGTAAGAAATAATGTATTTTATTGGGAATATGTGTTTAACATTAACATCACATTTATTATTGACTTTATTGTCTTTTAATGTACTGAATCAATATTTTTTATGGTTATACGAATCAATATAAGTTTTAATCAACTAAGCGTCTCATAAGAGGAATGACTTTGCATTTGCTGACTCAAGCGCGTAATCATTCACTTTCACATGACAAATATATATTTTATTAACAATATGCATTATTATTCATTCCAACAACGTAACTCCAACAGTTACTGATTTATTAAACGATTCGTGTAAAAATCTATTCGCGTGATCAACTTCAGTCAACTTCAAAGCCCACTTAAATAATACAAAAGCAATGAAGCGCCGTCCACTTGGAATTAGGGGTATCAAGAAAAGGTTTGAAATTACTTCAAAGAGAAACCCTCGAAAAATCTGAAGCAGCACGCGAAGCGACGGAACGTACGCGGATCGATTCCACTCGGTCGGCGGGCCGGCAGCATAGTCTGGCAGCGACATCTGTGCGACGCACGCCGAAGCCGTGGGTTGAGGGGATTCCCGCCAGGGCGCGGGTACGACCCACTTTGTGATGGCCGCGGCGGGCCGTCTGCCGATTGGCTGAGCACCCGGCGGCCATCATGGATTTCTCTCGTTGTTTGCATAATGAGCACGGTAATGGCCGCTCGCCCAGCCAATGACCTCAGCGCGGGGGTGTGGCGCAGAGCGCGGGGGGCGCGGACTCGAAAAAATGGCCACGGGGGCGGGTTGCGTTAGGCGCCGCCTTCGTTCACTCTGCCTCTCTCCGATGCCACTTCTGTGCCTGCCCAAACTCGTGGAGCTCTACTTGCTCTCGACATTTTCCACCTTTATACGCAAATCCACGTTTGTTTTCTCATCCAGCTTTGCAAATTTAAAACTTTGTAAACGAAGCTACGTTTTACAAGAAACCAATGTTAATTTAATTTACGGCTTATTTTATTTTAAGATGGTTCTAACCGGAGTTGCTGAAATAAAAATGAAAAGCAGTGCTGTTTGTAGGAATGAAACGAAAACTAGGTGTTAATGGGTTTTAGAAATACAGAGTTGGCAGTAAAACATAATTTTATTAGGTCAAGCAACCCGGAATCCTGACCCAAATGCCAGGCACATAAAAATCCGACACATGCCGCGGCCGAAGATAACAGGTACATAAACACGGGTGAAGACGCCGGCGCCTCTCGTGACGGTATCGAATGCAAACCGGACGACGTCATTCGCGCCGAGGGACGATGAATGAACTTTACGGCAACTCGTAAAATTAAAAATCTCCCCGCCGAGTAGTCAGGAGAGAGAGAGAGAAGGAGTGACGGGGGGCAGTGCACGCGTTGGCCGTGGTGTTCGCCGAAACGCAAACGGCAAAGGCCGCAGAGCGTCGGCATGCGCTCGCGCGCGCGCGCGGGGTGTCGGGGACGTAAAAAATTTTACGATCGCGGCCAATAAAGTGACGTAACTTAAGTGTTTTTAGCGCAACCGCTCGTGACGTCACGAGAACAGAGCGGCAGGCGCAACAAGACCACCGCCGCAGCAGCAGCAGTAGACAGACGGGCGGCTCGGTTACGCGGGGGCCCTCGCGTAATACGCGCCACGGTAGCAGCTGTAGGTGTGTGCCAGTCGATGGCCAAGGGGTTGCAAGGCCGAGGGCACGACGCGTATAGGGGCCCCCTGAGCACCAGTAAGAGTAAGAGAGAGAGAGAGAGAGATGAGTCGGCCGATGGTTTACGACATTCCGCTGATGGCGTGAGCCGGGCGAGTGAGCGAGATCGCAGACTACGACGGCGGCAGCAGCTACGACGCCGACGACGACGACGCCGAGCCCATAAAAATGTAACGAGCTTGTAAACGTTCGTTTATATTGCCCTGCCTTTACACCCGTTCGCGAACTGCGCGCCTGGATTGAGGCAGGTCTGCTGCTGCTGTTGCTCTCGTCTGACGTCGCCCGGGCGGCCTGTCTACGTCAGAAACCGCGAACAATGACTCTTCCGCCAACACGCGCGGCCATTATTTGGTAGCTCTCCAGACGATGGAGAGTCAGTAAACTTTGTTTCGCTTTTTTACGCGATCCACTTTCTGCGGCTGTTAAGCTCGAGGTATTACGAGCTGCAGAAAATGTGGGTTAAATAGCTACCTAGCAATGTCTTGCCTAGGCCTTTAGCAACTCGGTCAACCGATTTATTTCGAGCACAAATTATTCGAGGTTTGCATATAATTTTTGAAAAGTATTTATTTTAAGATATTTCAACTTTTTTGAACGAAAAATAAATAAATTTAAATAATTTACTTAAACATTCGATTACGTTATCTTGTTGCAGAAACAAAGTTTTTTTTAATAGTGTCAATGCGCTACGTTTTATATAATATAAGGAAAAATGAAAACATATTTTTTCGAATCGAAAAATGTTTACAAATAACTAGAAAACTCTTAAAAAGTAAAATTTCTCAACGTTACATATTAATCAACAGAAACAAAAAATTCTTTATAAATTTAGAATGAACTAAAAATACATCAAAGATGGCCTTCAAATTATAAGATTCGTGACACGTGGTAGCCGGCTGCGATAAACAAAGTTCCATCGAGTCAATGAAAAACTGGAAGCGCAGTACATAAAATTAACTTATCCGTAGTGCTAAAAAAGAAACTATCAAAAATCTAAAAGCACACAAACGATTTTTTAAAGAGTCGATGATGTAAAGACCCAAGAGTCCGAGCCCCACGAATCAAAACACGGAGCCGTTGGAAAACAATAACGCCGAGGAGTAATAGCGTAGTCAAGAGAGAGTGAGAGAGAGAGAGAGAAAGAGCAAGCTCGCACATAGATCGGAAGAGTAAACGTAACTCTGCCGCAAGCACCGTTTTACAGGCGTTTACGGCAATATAAAAAGTGGCCCGTCTTAAGTGCCATAAAGCAGAGAATGGCTATGGTCGTGAATTCGCGCGTAGCGAGTCCGTGTCCGCGGCGGGGGCAGGTCGCATGAATGAAAACGCGAGAGAGAGCCTACAAACGATCGCGCGTTAAAGTCGTGACGCGCCCCGAGACTTTATGTCCCTCTCGTCGCGAGCATGGCGCTCCAGACAGCGCCTGCAGCAGGCGCCGAGAGCCACACACGAGGCTGCACGTTCGACTTTTACGATCATTGCGTAATACTACAGCGACACGTGCAAACACACATTCACATATGCGCGCACACACTCGGCCGCTAGTCCAGCAGCTCTTCTTCCACGAGCAGGTCGTCGTCGTAGCAGCGGTGACCTTGACACTGATTCGCACCAAGTCGCGAGAGAGAGAGACTCGTACGTATATGCACGCGTAAGCTGTGGGTGTATACGTGCTCATGATTCATGCCCCCTCGGTCGCGACCGGACGTCGGGGGCCTCCAGGTGGACGACCAAAAGGCTTGAGCAGGTATAGGCAGAGAGCGAGAATGAGGGAGGGAGTGAAAAAGCTAGAGCCGCCGCTTTACGGCCTCTCCTCGGTCAGTCGGCTTCTGCCGCTCACTCCTCTCTCTCTCTCACTCGTTTTACTAACACTTAAAAGTTTATTGGCGCCTATAAAACGCGCCCGTTTAGCTTTATTCGCTGAGGCCTCGGTGTTAAGAGCTACGCGAGCGACCGATGACTTGACGCGCACGTCGACGACGACGACGATGCGTCGACGCATCCGCGGAGGACGCGCGAGCTTTACGATGCAGCTGAACTCGGCATTGTTGACCTGCGACGTCAGGCCGACGGACTATAGATCTGCAAAGGCAGATTCGCTTGTTACAATGACCCCCTCTGCTACGAGTTTCATTCACTTGGTTTACATCTTGGGTTTGAATTCAAATGTTAAGCTTACTCTTTTGCAAGCATAGCCGGGGAAGGAGGGGGGAAAAACATATTATTAATCTGATAGTTATAATATTTAGTTGCTCATCGTGAAAATGCTGGTGACATAAAAGGTTTAAGGCTACTCGAGACAAGTTCGTTTATCGAGGAAAGATGATAAAATAACAATCTGCTCGATGATAGTAAACACAGCAGAATCACCGCTAACTCAAAAGTTTTTAATATTCAAGCGCAGGCCGTTAAATAATCACGGCTAATCCGATGCGACATCTATTTTGAAATTACACGCACTACCGAGTAAAAGATGATATGTGCGTATGGCGGACTATAAAAAGTAATGTGTGCATTTGATGCTTTAAATCGCAGCGCTAACGATGCCAAATGGGATAAATAAATAGCGTATAAAAAGCTTCACTGACAACTTCAAAGGTAATCCAGAAAATTTTTGGATCTCTTCTTTTCGCCAGCGTCCACGCGGAGGTATGGCTCGTCGTAAAATATTATTGTTGTCTGGAAAGAGATATAATGTTTTAGCCGAGAGAGTCGTAAAGTGACGTAATTGGTACTATGCGCATGATATAAAGTAGCCAGAGTCAACTTACAAGACGATTGCCGATCGTTTGTGTACTAAACGTTATTAATTAATGCCTCGAATGAAAAATGTTTAATTGATGCTACTTGAACATTACTGCCGTTATTACTATGCAATAAATGTTACAATTTGCGTTTTAGTAAAGGGGGAAAAAATTAAATCGTCAGTTGCACAGTTTTTACCTCGAGATACACGTCAGATGGCGCGAGATTCTCTGATAGAAGGTAGCGTTTATTTTTTGTTTATCTGTGATGTACCTTTTTAAAAGTCGTGTACCCCTTTTTTAGAAACAATTAAATAAAGTTTATTGATAATATTTTTTTTAAACACTATTTGAATTGCAAGCTAAGATAAACAGCAACTTCGCATCATTAAAAAAAAGGAAAAACATGCATCATCTCGAAAAGGTCAACACGGCCGAGTCTTCATACCGATTTAAACTTAAACCAGAGTGTGGCAACTGTGTGTGGTTATGGCTGTAACGTACGAGTTTAAATTTACGAGAGGTCATCTGTGTAAAGATGTTGGCTGCGCGTGCTTACTCGCGAGCGGGGCGCGTCTTCGCACGATATTGCCACGAATACTCGTAAAAATCTTGTTTATTTTAAGGAACACGCGACGCTCCCGAGAGACACTAGGGAATTGTAAAGCCCGGAATTTACGCTTTTGTAATAAAGTCATCAGATAATAAACGAAGCTTATTAAAACTGATGTAGTGCGTGCTGTTATTAAAATTGTTTAGCCCCCGCGGACTGCAGCGCGTTATCCGAAAGTTGCCGCGCGTTGCTCATTGTTATTTACATGCAAGTCCGAGCGGCGCAACGTCGTTGGCCCTATCTCTCTCCCCGGGCATCGTCGCGCGGCCACCGATAAACCAATCAGCTAAAACGAAACCAGCCAACTCGGTCGCAAGCAAATTTAACAATTTATTCCGAAATTGTCGAAATAAACAAGCCCGCTCGCACGAGTGCAACTACTCCCGATGCATAATATTCCCGAAAATTCAGCCGTGCCAAATCGCGAATAGCCATCCTCGTAGCAATTAAGCCGCCGAGTTTAATTTGCGAGCAATCCGGAGTTTCGCCGGGGCGCTGAGCGCGCTCGAGAGAGCCCGAACGGGGTTGTATTACCGAAATTTCTCGGCTGAGCGCCAATGCGAGGGGGAGAAAGAGAGAGAGAGTGGGCTGCATTATTGATCGCAGCATCCACGCCCTCTGCGCCCGAGAGCCTCCTGGGCCTCATTTAGCTCGCTCTCTCTCTCTCCTTCCTCCTTCTCCGTGCCGAGCGAGTGCTCCGAGGAATGGCGCTCGCGAATGGGGAACACTACCGGGCAGCCCAGCCAAAGATAAGCCGGAGAAGCCCGGCGGAAGAGAGGCAGAGAACACACGCGCAATATCGTGCGTCCAAGCTGCTTCACGCTCGAGAGGTTCTAGGTTCCGCGTCGTGAAGGCTCATAAATATTCCCCCCTTCCTCCTCACACTGGCCGTACTGTTCTGCTCCTGCTGACCGTAAAGAAACCGCTCGCGGCTCGAAAGGGGTTAATCCTTTTTTTTCGGCCGCTCTCGCTTCCTCGTGTGTATATATGTATACCCTCTTCGATTTTTTCAGCCAGTCTGTCCGAGGGAAAAAAAAGAATTACCAAAGTCGAGAGGGAGTAGATTCTCCGCTGGCGACGGCTACGACGGACAATGGGTCTACTGTTCTATATGGCTTGGCAAGCTAGACCAGCCAGACGGAGGTCATATGGTCAATTGAAAGGGTTGACCGTGCTCTCGAATTTTTCCCTCTCCGAGACGAATTTGAGACTTTGTCTTTCTTTCTTTCCCTTTGCTACTGCTTCATTTTTGCCGGAGCACAGAAAACTTTTCTAAATGGATTGCTTGTAAGAATAGAGAAAAATAAAGCTGTAGCAATCTTGAATTTAACCATAAAATCCGCGACGAAATAAACATGTTTGTTGCGAGAGTGTCTTCGTTAAAAACATCTCTCCAGCCATTGTGATGCAGCGATAACAAGCATCTCGTTGAAACATTGTATCCTTATCGCGAGACCGAGCAAAGCTTAATTGAAAAATCATGTTGGCATTCGTTCGAAATTAAAATTTACAGGACAAAAGATCGACACACTGACAATTGAAACGCGATAAACGGCGAATGGACTGGGCGTGCGTGCTGCACCGATCAAGATGCAAACGAGTTTCCGAGATGAAAAACCAGTGAGGCAATCAGACCCGACTGAATTCGCGCGTATAATTTCCCTATCCGATGCATCTCACTTTTTAAGCCAGAATCAGCTGCCGATTCGAAAACTACTCCCCCAACACACATGCATCTTTGATATTCATACTCGCACCGACGCAGCGGAAGATGAGCTAGCCGTCGGAAGAGCTGCCGCTGCTGGCGAACGCGCGAAGGGTGTGAGCAGACTCGCCTTCATTGAGTTTACGAGCGATAAAACGGGACTTTACACGCTGGATGGAACAGTTCGCGCGCTCGACGAATCGCTGCCTCTTCGGAATGCCTAGCCGAGGCAATGAGAGCGCGCCCGGCCATAGCGAGAGATGGGAATTTTGACAGCCCGGCTTGAAGACGATTCAGGAGAGCGCCGATTCTACCCGCTAATGTCGGCAGCCGCGCGCGACTGGATAATAATCGCGATTACACAAAGTGTTTATTGCGGAGCACCTGTGAGCCTCGAAGATTAACACACGATATGTACTTGAGTAAATATGGCGGCGGACGGTACGTGCGCGTAGAGGAAGGCTAGATGAACCGTAAGGACATTGGCAGGGGGCTCTTTTGTTTTGCGAACAGGGAGGAAAAAAACATGATTGAGTGGCGTTGGCGAAGCCTTGGACGCTCGTTACTCCGGGCGCGAGAAGCCCGCGCGCGGCTTTAATTCTGCACTGATTGGCACTTTAATAACAGCGTCTCTCTTGTGTATTTTTGCTGCACCCGAGAGCTTCGAAGCGGACTTTACGAGCTTGTTTTCTCGCGTAACGCGCGTACCTCGACGCTTCTTTTTTCCTCTCTCACTCCAAGGCTCACTTTTTCTTTCCGAACGGCGAATTAGTTTAAATACGTGTTTTAAAATAATAAGTCGTTTAACATTTTACAGCACTGTTTTAGTTATTTTTTCCCCCTTCGCGCGCAAAATACACACTCTGCCTTTTTGGTTTAAGCGAAAAACGGGCGTTAAAAAGCACTTGGGTGACGGTATTAACTTCGAAAAGTCCGAGTAGACGCTCGAAATAGTACAACATCGATTTTTCCAAAACGCGCGTCCGGTCGGTCGACCGGTGCTGATGCGAACTGCTCGAGCCGAAAAAAAAAGTCAGCGACGAAGGGCCATCGGTCGATAGACCGTCGAGCGAGCGAGGAACATTGCCGCGGGAGAAGCGAACGCTGTAAAGCTATAAAACGAGGCCCAGAAGGGTTGAGGGGTCCTCTGCGCGCTCCGTCCTTCCGGCGTACGCGGCGCATTTTGCTTCTTTTTACCTACGACCTTCACGGACGCTGCAAACTAATCTCGACCTCGGGCTGCGATATTGCCACGGGAGGTCCGGCTGCGTCGAATGAAGAATGCGGATGGACCTGCTCGTGTAGTAACCCTTTGGCTGACCGCATGGCTATAGAGGCAAAAAAACCAAAAGCTCGTTTTCGTGTTCTTTCAGATGTTCAAGGACGTATTGGCGTTTCGAAGAAACTTGGAAACTCCATTTGTTCGAAATATTTTAAGAAAAATGTGTTAAAAGGACGTACGGTGGATAAAATATTATATTAAATTTAAGTTGGTCTAAAAAATCAAAATGAGAAGACTGTTCAACAAGAATTTTTTGAAAGATAAGTGCTGTACATTTACTTGGAGCGTACAGAGCTCGAGAAATAAATAAAGAAACCCTTTATCCGCCATAATGGCTCGAGGCTTTATAATTTTATAAAATTGGAAAACCGAAAAGCCATCAGAATGAAACGCTGGTTTTTCGAAAATGCGTAAAGCGAAATGACCCGAGGTATTAATACAAAATAAAACCTTATCCGAAAAATAAAAAAATGAAACGAACGAGCATCGAGGAAAAACTCGTACGGCAATGGAGAAGAGAACCAGTTCGGGCCCGTTCGAGCAGCATCTTAGTATAAGTCTTTGAAGAGAGGCAGATGTGTCGGCCGGAGCCCCAAGAATAATCATGAATATGGCGTCGCTGTAAGCCGCGCGCAGCCGACAAATGGCGAGATCGACTCCACTCCACGCTTAATTATAACTCCCGTTGGGGGAGGTGGACGGCTCGGGCTACGGCAAAGAAAAGAAAAAAAAAGCAGAGCGGCGGAGAAAAGAAAGCCCGGAGGCCCTGCCGGCGGCACGTCTTCGGCATCGTCTGAAATTAAACCGAGCCCCAGGCCGAGCAACCGTCGGATCGTCTCTCTCTCGGATTGGCTCTCTTTCTCCGTGGACCAAGCAAGGGAAGCTTAGCTTTCCGGCGGTTTTGCGTAATGGCGCGGGGGGGCTACTTTGGCCACGAGGAATCGTCGTAAAATGTTTCATTGCGGATATGAGGAGGAGGCTGCGCACTCGACAGCGCTCGAGAGCTTTTCTCTCCCACTGCAATTGATTGATGGTCATTTGTCGCCCCAGCGACATTTCTCACACTTTTCGTGGTTATTTTTATTTCTTCCTCGTCTTTCTCTTTCTCTCTCTCTCTTTTTTTAAAGAGCTTTCCTTTTTCCTTACTGCTCAGCCTGATATTTTATTGCTCGTTGCGGGCGATACATTGACTTTTAGAGTCGATTATTGGTACGCCGAGTGACGACTGTGTTTCAAGTACTTTTTACTATTAACGCCATGGGAAATGAAGACGTGTATTACGAGTCTTTTGTACTACGTCATTTACGAGGAAATAAGTTAATTTTTGAATAGCTTATTTAAAAAATAAAATACAAAGTCGTCGTAGGATACAATTTTAATCATATCAGCTGGGTTACGTAAAGTAATCGAGGCAACAATGTTGAGCAAACGAGGAAAAACTACTAATTTTTCTTTTTTCGTTTTTTTTCTTTTTTTTTCGAAAACTACTTTTTTATCGGCTAGCCAAGGATGATAGAGAGACGTGCGTCCGGCGCAAGAAATTTTCACGCGTTGGCTTCGTATGCGCTGTGAGATGATGATGCGACGGATCGACGTGCGCTCCTCGTGTGTCTGGGTAGACGTGTAAGCGGAGGAGGCGTATAAATATTTACGCTGCACCGGCGCTATTTCTATGCTAAAAAACGCCAAGGGCAAAAGAACATCCTCTCTGGCAGCGACGTGCGAATGCGAGTATTTTTACCGATTTTTCTTCGTAGACCCTCCCACAGACTAAGTCGATTCCTTGGGCTTGTACGTATGCAAGTACGATGAGCTCGTCCTTTTATAAAACTCCCTTTTTTACGGTAAGGGTTAAGACCTTTTTTTAGGCTCTGTAACGTCGTTTTTACCTTGTTTGAAGTTTGCAAGTACACAAAGTTGCAGTTTTGACTATACTTTTTTTTTATCTCGGAACTTTGTTAAAAAAAAAGAAAGAAATTTAATTTCGAAAGTTGAAACTACATTTTTCACGAGTTGAACATACTTGCGATTTTTCATTAAGAAAATATGAAGTTTAATAAAATTTTGTCGCGAAATAAATAATAATTTTCTCAAACTTTTCTCCTCTACCCCCTACCCCCGGGTAATTTTGCATGTAGTGGGTGAGCGGGCGAGAAGAAAAAGAGGAGCTCCCAGAGAGCAGCTCGTCTAAAAGTGAAAAATATGAACTGGCTCTTGTAGATAAGTCGAAAGTTTTAGTCGTAAAAAGAACTTTGTTTCTAACGAAAATAATATGCATGAAGTGGCTACACGTAGCCGTCGCGGCTACGTCCCACATCTCCTCCCAATAGGCTCGTGCTTTCATTTTTCCCATGAGAGCCGCGCGCGCAAAGAAATAAGCTGGCACAGCCTCTTGGAGCCTTAGGGAACATCTCTCGTAGCCATGTACAAAATGGTGCTCGCTAACAAATGCGTCTTTTCTCCTTCCCACTCCATACTCGAGTTCCGAAGAATTTCCCAAGGACTTTGCCTCGATGCCGGAAATCGATTTTTTTTTTGTTCCAGAATTTTTACATTCTTTTTTATTTTTTCTTTGTTAAACTTCATTTCGCAACGGAATATTTAAATAATACTGATAAAAAAAAATTCTATAAAGTAGTCGTTGTTTGAAAATGTTAATAATGTCGGAGTATAAAACCATGTGAAATGTAAAATTGATATGGGATAACAAAGAATAAGTTCACATTAAAACGGATTAAAATTTTTACATAAGAACACTTATGTACAGGAAGAGGAATGACCTACACGATTACAATGTAAAATATTCTATTCAGTGCTAATTTCCGTAAAAACAAAAAAATCATAAAATTTTATAACTTTAATTCAACTCCAAGATAAATTAAAGGATCACCAATACCACCATATCTCTGTAATTACCTTATACACCCTAAAATTGAATATCGCATAGAACGTAGCATGTCCAGCTGACGTTTTTCTCCACACCATCTGAACACACACACAGACACACTCTCCGGTACATGTACTCCCGTAAATAAGCCCGGAGAAATAAGTTTTTTCGATTAACGTTCGAGGCGCCCGTGTCGGCGTATATATCCAGTCTACACATCTATAGATTGAACAATACATGCAATCTTATCTCGAAGCCGGGGGTATAGCTTTCTCTCTCCATCTTCAGCTCGACCCATAATTTTCTCGGCCAGTCCGCGCCCACGGGGACGGAGACCGAAGGGGGGCAATGGGGGTGAGGAGTGGCAGGAGAAAGAAAAAGAAACTACACGCTTCGGTAATTGAAGCATTAATTATTCGAAAAAGGCAAGAAGGAGAACGGCCAGACCATGTGCCGTCGGCGGGCAGCCCAGATAATCTCCGGGAATTCTTTTTTATCCCGTCCCTGTCTCTCCCTACTCAGCCTCTAGCCGGGCCGAAAGGCACGCATTAGCTTCGGCCAGTCAGTGGGCGACTCGTGGCCTCCCGTGATCGCGCGTAACGCTGGGCGGGCGGACCACGGCATAAGCTCGAGACACGCACGCCCAGGCGCGAGCAGCGACTAATTAGGGCTCGATCGGCCAGGCCCGATTCCTCGCCACCCTACCTTTTTTTTAGCCATTTTTCGTTTTTTCGGCGTCTTTACCCCTAGCCGCGGCTTACCCTCCTCCCTTTGCTACCCCGCCCATTGGACTTTCTTTGAAACCGACACTCCTGCCTACTGCTCCGAGAGTACAATGTACGCGTGCAACCGAGAAGCACCGGTGGCCGATGACCATTGGCCGCAATGCGAGCGGAAAAAATAGGCAGCGTCAGATGTTCTCGGCTAGCTCGGAATGTCAAGGCGATTGCGTAGGAACAGCCGGCAAACCCAAGCAGATGAACTATGGCTGGAGACGACTATTCAGATAGATTCCGATTAACTGTGCAACTATTGACTAGTATTTTTGAGAACAAGGCATTGCCTCGAGTTTTAATACTGGACAAAAGAGGGCATTAATAAAATTATAAGCCCAAAGCGTATCTCTCATTACCCTCTGCTCCGATCGGCCGTAAAGGCAAGACCAGTTTTCGTAAGAGAGTAGCAAATTAATACTCGAAAAGCAGGCAGACAGGCAGGCAGGCAGCGTTAAAAAATACGGTAGCCTGCAGGAGGTAGTATAATCGCACGGGCAGCATTAAAATAACCCAAGAACGCGCGGGCAATGGCGACCTGCCGACGAAATTTTTCCCCGAGCGAGTGTAAGCTGAAAAGAAAGAGAAAGAGGAGCGGCAGCAGCTCACCCGGCGCGCCGTGGGTAATTGCACAATTCACCCGGCAATTACGGCCCCGGGGACCCTCATCGGACTAGCCCAGCTCTCCGATCTGTATAATTTCGCGGCGCAACCGCAGGAGGGAGAAAGGGAGACGGAGAGGCCAGTCTCCCGGCCACTTGCCGGCGCTGCCGCTCGCGCGCGTAAATTTCACGGCTCTCTCAAGCTTATCGCGCGCGTGCATTAACGGAGTGGCGTTGGCGGCGCTCCGGAAAGGGAGAAAATGGTGCCTCCTAACGATCGGCTTGCTCTCTCCTGATACACACACAGAGAAAGACGCGTACACGTAGGAGTCCGCTGGGTGCGATGATCCTCCGCAAAAGGCCCGGGGAGAGATGCGACTCCGAGAGAGAGAGAGAGAGAGAGAGACCGTTGGATTACCGTTCTCCCTTCCCCTCCACCGCCGGCTCCTTAGCATCCGCCTTACAGCGAGCCGATATACGCTCTCTAGCAGGGAATATAACTGGTCGCGGCTCTTTCTCCTCCCTGAGTTATGCGCGTGTTTGTCCGGATTTTCTTCGCGGCTCTCTCTCTCGGCTAAAGCGCTAAATAAAACTCGCAATTTATGCCTCGGCTCCGAGCAGTTCAACGGCTCTTTTTTTTCCTCGCTCGGAGACACGTCGCAATCGAATCAACTCGTGTATATTCGCTCTCGACGAAATACTTACAAGGATTTTAGCGAACCAAGTAGCTCATATACATTTGCGCGCGCGCGTGAAACGAGCGCGCTGTAGCCACGCCGCGATTACCGACGCGCCAGTCCGAAAACACGTCGTCTAAGGCAAAGCGCGTTTTTATTGGAAACCCGATATAACCCGTCTTGCACGCGTTCTTTATTTTTCCCGCTCTCTCACTTAGTTCGTAGTATCTAGCGCCGTCTGGAGATAAGCGCGTCCACGCGCTCGAATTTTCTCAAAATATCAGCGAGTCACTCGAGTGTGTCGAGGGGGGGTAAGGGGGGGCAGTACGGGTCTTTGATGATCCCTCGCGCGTAATCGGCACTCGACCTAGCTGCCCCTGCTCTTCCTTCTCGGAACTCGGACGCGCACGTGAATCATACGTCAAAGTCGCACAAAGAGAGTGCGAAGAGGGAGAGAGTGCGCGGGAGAAGTGCCAGCTGGGTAGCTTCGCGCCGATCTGTGTATTTATGTGCGGCGTCGCGCGCCAGAGCGTCAGCGGCCATTCTGAGAAATTATGAAACGTGACTCGAAATCGAGATGTATACTCTAGAGCGAAGACGACGGCGCACTCGAGAGAGAGATACAGGCTCTTCGCGTACGCCCGGGATAAAGAGAGGCGTCGCCTGCTGCCCCGGGAGTTTTGAGTAACGAGCCCGCAACTCCGCTCGGCCTCTGCGCCCTTGGAGAAAAGCCCGGCTATTATGTCGGGCTTAAGAGGCCGATTGGTAAGAGCGACCAATGAGAGCGGCTTTCCCTGTAAGCAAAGTGCTCTCGTATCGGAGATATGAAAAATGAACGCTCTCCCAGGGCTTGAGTCATTTGAGTGTGTATGTGTGTCTGCGCGTGTGACTGTGCGCGTCGATCATCGACTTGCAAAGTCAAGAGAGCAAGCTCGTTTGACATTATTTGTATTTGCCGGGACTGAGATAACGCCCCCTCTATCCTCCTTCCTCTCCAACTCTCGCATGATAATTTATGGATTAAAGCAAGTACGGCTCTGATACTTTTTCCAGATTTTCTTATTTTTCTTCTTCTTCTTTTTTTTGGCTTTTTGTTCATCCTTGGAATTTTACTGTTAAGTAGAATTTCAGAAAATACGCCAGCTCCGTGTGTACAGAGCAAAAGCACCGAAGACGTAATACAATATTCTGGCAACTTTTTCCCATCCTCATCTAAACCACCCCCAATCAAAATGCAGATCTCGAGGTTGGCTGGCAACGTTGTTGCGGCAACTGGGACGCATTTAGAGAGCAAAATACGAAAGAGGGGAAGGGAGAGAAAAGCGTATATTTACGTAAACATCGTAAGCCCGGCTGCTGAAAAGACAGCAGTCAGAGCGAACGGCTATAGCTGGATAAGGGCGGGTATTCCGGGCTTGGGTGGGAGGGGGGAGGCTACGCTTGGCTAGATAAGAGGAAAGAATAGCGAAACAAGGTGTACACACGCCGAGCTCGCAACGAGCCCTGGGAAAAGACGAAGGGAAAGATGAGAGGCAGAGGAGGCAGGGGGAGGGTGGAAAGATGAAGACGGGGGCGCTCGGTTTGAGCATGCAAAGAGAATAACGTAATAAGGCTGGGCGCGCTCGCTTGGGCTGTAAGAGGAGCGGCAGAAAGATAGGACCGAGCTGGGCGGGCAGCTTGATGTATGCAGGGAGGGAGCGGGTAATTACCTCTGGCTTTCCTTTCTTCCTCTCTCGAGCCCCGGTACGTCTCGTGCACCCACAGACTTCGACGTTGCACGCGAAGTTCCCCGGGGTGAGTCTAGAGCAGCGGATACTCCTTTTTTTTCAAGATTAGCCGAAGATGAGGAAAGTTTTAACGGCGACGCGATATACGCCGCTTCCAGCGTACTGATATAGGGTAAAGCTCTGGCGTGGAAGGGAGTATGCAGCAGACCGACAGCTCCACCATCGGCTACCGACGCTTGGTAAAGTTAAAAGCGCGCCCCGGCGAGATTGGGCTGTTCGATTCGATAAAGTTGAGACTAAGCCGTTGGCTCTCTCTCTCTTTCTCTGTAGCTCTATATGTATGGATGTCGTAAAGCCGTGCGGGGAATAGCGCGATTTATTAACTTTGCTTTTTCGCCAACTAATCAAATTTACGGAAGAAAGAAGGAACTTTTTTTTCCTCCTCTGCGCGTGTATGTCTATCCTTTTCCAACAGCACCAACGCCACGTGCGGAATTGTTTAATTTTAGGGAAAAGAAAAAACGTACGACGCTTTCCGAAACTGTATATACTCCGGGCTTAATTTTCCAAGAAAATTAACTCACTGCTGATATATATACAGGTGAATGAGAAAAAGTCCATCCGGGACTCAAATTAAAACCGGCGAAAAATTTCCGTAATAAGTTTTAAACGAAAGAAAAGTCGCCCCTCGACGTTTAAAAAGTAAAAAAAGGTGGAGACAATTCTTTGAAAAATAAAATTTCTTAAAAAGAAATAAACAAAAACAAAAATATACACGTATTTGAAGTCCTGGTTAAAAAACATATTTCGTCGTTTTTCACCGGTTATCCGGAATAAAGCCGTCATTCGTAAGGCCAGTGCCGCGCAGGTGGTACCACGGGACGGCGGCTACGTGCGCGAATTTCCCCAGGACCAGGAAAGACGAGCGAGTTGGGGGGAGGGAGGGAGATAGTGGAAAGGAGGAGGAAAATGGGAGGCTAGAAGAGAGAGAGAGGTAGAGAGGAGCGGTGACCAGGTGGAAAGTTTCCGTCGGGGTGGGCTTGATGAGATGCATTCCGGTGAAACGACTCGGGCGTTCCGGGATGAACGACGACGTGCCGGTTACGGGGGAGCTAGAGACGAGAGAACGAAGGATATATGCCGCTCTTGGAGCGCTCGACCCGCCGGTGGAACGAGAGGAGGCGGAGTAAATTACTGGAATAGCGAGTCCTATCTTCGGGCTACGAGATATTAACTGCGTGTACTAGTGCAGTATTTTTTGTTTATTACATTTATACGCCGAATAAATGTCCGGATGTCGTCTCTTCATTTTTCTTTTAATAAATGATGTGCCTTTGAGAAAAAAAAGGAAGAGAGAAAAAAATACAATTTCACCGTGCGTCAGATATTTTTAATTTAATGAATAAATTTAAATGAAAATTCACGCTGTTGCGATTTTCCTTGGGGCGCGCATCCTCCAGCATTTCTTATGAACTTATTTTGCATTTTTTACTGCATATTTTACGAATCAAATTTTCTCCGACTTGGCACGTTTGAGAAATATGGAAAATCTGGGAGAAAATGAAAAATATCATTTTGACTCCCCTTTTTTAGCCTCACTTGTATTCACATTTTTTTCTAATCGCGTGCAACTCAGCTTTACGAATAATACCCCAATTCAATTAACTTTCTCGATAAATCGTAATCAAACGTATTACGCGAGTCGATTTTGTAAAATCCATTCATTGCCATCGAGCAAATCTGCGTCCATTTAGTTTATCTCCACGAAATTCTTGTAAAAGTTATACATCTCTCGACTACCGTGAAAGCGCAGCTACTGATAAAGTCCAGAAAATGAAATTTCCTCGTCCCCGTGGAATCTTTGTAAACGAGAAAGAGACAAAGAGTTAAAATAACCTTGGAAATAAAGTCGAATAATTCGGACAATGGCAACCGTGCCGAAGATGGACGAGACAGAGGAGGAGGAGTAGGGAAGGGAAGGAGAAGGCACTCCTCGGTATTGAACAGATGCGCGCGCAGCCGAGGGCCCGCGTCTGCCCAAGCAGAGAAACATGCAAGACCGCGTCTATTATTGGCTAGATACCGTCTCCCCCTTCTCCCTCGCCCTCTAGCCCAAGCGACTACTCCAAGCGCCTCTCCCTTTGCTCTCTCGCACCCTAGACGTGCTCGTATTTCTCTCTTCTCCCCCCGTACTCCGCCCGCCCCTTTTTCCTGCCACTCACGGCGGACTGTTTATCTTCTTCTCTCTCGCTCTCGTTCTGTCTTCCTCGTTTCCTCGCTCCGTCTTTGTCATCGCGTGGGACGTGAATTCGAGTGAACTCGGATTCCATGGCTCGAAAGGGAAAGAGCGAGAGAGAGAGATTGCTAGTTTCAACAATTGCATCAGTCCGAACTTTGGCTCGTTTGTTTTTATCTTACCTATTTCCCGTGGATTCGCTTAACTCGACTGTCCTCGTTGCCCGGGAGCTCATGGAAATCGTCTTATTACATCGGGGAGGGGCGAGCAGAGTATTTCGATGCTAATTTCCGGTCTGTCCTCCTCAGCTCTAAAGAGCTTCGGCTTAGGAGCTTGAATTTAATTACGAGAGCGCCACGAGCTTCGACTTTTATTTCATGAGATTTACGCGCTACGTAACGCCAATACCAAGTCTTGTTATCCGATAGCCCTCGATGTCTCAGTCAAGATCTGAAGATACCTATCGACTGATCACTCGAACGAATTGGACCGTTTCACTTTACAAGGAATGAAAATTAACATGAACTCTTATATTTCGATGCGGAAGCTCATAAAACACAATAACAAACAATTAATTTTAACAACAGTGACATTCCCAAAAACATTCTAGTTTCAACTAAATAAACGTAGTTTCCCCCTCTCCGGCAGTGAAAACGAAAAGTAAAAGCTCGCCGGTAATTTCCTTAATCTCTTAACCGGAAAACTGCGCCTCCCAACACAAGCGAAGCAAAAAAAAACATTCTCTTTCGGGGTGCCTGTAGGTAAGAAAGAAAGGGGGTCCGAAAAAGGCGAAGGGGCCGAAAAGAAAAATACCAATAAAGCACTCTCCTTTTATAACCCTTTCGCCGTCGTTCCGCCATAAACGCGTAGGCGGCCGGTCGCCTTGGGAGCACGCGCCAAGGGAGGCAGCAGGAGCCGAGGGATCCCCGTCCGCACGCAGGTTAAGCCTGTCCCCACGCGGAAGCGCAGCAGCAGAGAGCAAGCGGGTGCAATAAACCTATTAACCGATCCCTGGGCCCGCCGAGGGAAGAGGCCTGCAGCAGGCCTTTTTTAAGACTCGCGGTTGGCGCGGGAGAAAGGGTTGAAGAGGCATGTTTACAGTTAGACAGAGGGAGAAAAAAAGGCAAAGGGGCGCCCCGGCGGCCGGCGAATCCGGGGGTTACAGAGAGCTCGGGAAACCACGAAAACTGCGGGCAGGTGGACAGATTACTCCGCAGTCTCGAGGTCCAAGGTCCCGCGAGCAGTTCGGCCCCGCAGCACACCGACGAGTCCAAGGTGAGAGACGTCGGATTCAAGGCTCCATCCTCGGGCTCGTTTAGCTTCACCTTGGCGAGTCGCTGACAGGTGAGTCGACGATTTTTAGTCTAACGCCAAGGCTACGCAAGCTTATCTGCGCCGTCTTTCTATTCTCGCTAATGGCGAGCGAGTGCAGGCACTTGCGTATGCAAACGGGAGAGGGGGAGAGAACAAGCTCGAGCGATAAAACTGTTATTGGTACACTGCCGTCCGACCGCTGGTCTTTTATTCGACGTTCAAGTCGTCAGGCATATGGTACTCCATATTCGCGAGGGCAAAACAAGTTTTCATAAGTTTCGATCGAAACATTGTTCGCAGCCAGAGGGTGAAATAAAAGGGAGCGAGGCCCGCCACCTGCTCTTTTAAATTGAAATAGAAAATGAAAAAGAAAAAAAACAATCGATAAACGATAACAGTGGTACCGTCGATAAAGGGAACAGTGGCGCGCTCTAGACCGAGTCCGACTTCCAATTACTACAAAGTATAGCGCGCATCGCGTCGACGCCGCGTTTGATAATACGAGCAAAAGGAGCATCGGCTCGTTAAGCCCGCGCGTACAGCGCGAGCACAGGCTCAAATGCCATAAACTAGCAACTTTGTTGGGCTCATTAGCGTCGCGCCCAGTCGCAAGTACACACTGATCCGGTTCAAAATTTCCAGCCCTCGCGAAGAGCGAGAGAAGGAGAAAGAGCGCGGGGCTCTCGAGGAGAGGATATCTCGTTCGCGGTGTGATTACCGCGCGAATTTATTTGCCGTTAGCGTGCGGAGGCTTCGGGCTCTGGGTGGGCCGGGCCGCTAATTGCAGGAACGAGTTGGCACACGTATCGCGACTGGCGGCATATGGGAGGAGGAGGGAGAGCCCAGAGTAGGCTTGTCCCACAGGTTGATATTACAAGGCTCGAGTCAGCTCGGGCTTTATATGGCGCGCGCGAGCCTGCTATCCCCCCTCGCGCGCGCATTGGCTGGACGCTCGTCCCCCGCGCGCCGGCCCCGCGAGGCTGTATACTCGCCAGTTTATCGGTGACAGCCTCTTAATTTATCGGCGGCAGGAGGGAAGCTCGGGACAAGCGGCTCTCTTCTCCCTCAGCCCCTTCCAGCATCCTCAGACTATCTCTCTCTTCTCTCTTTCTACGGCGGGAAAATGATCGCGGAAATAAAACGCCATCGGGACAGAATTTACCGAGCGCGCGGAGCTTGCTCGCTCGTGTACGCAAGCCGGGGTATGAGGATCTTGGATCTTGGCTGCGCAGTTAATTGCCGGGATTTATTCTTGCGCGAGGTTCGGAAGAAAGGGAGGCCCGCCGGAGCTACAGGTCGCGTGTATCGGACGTTTTTGCTTTACGTAAATTTCAGCCGGGACGTTGGAGGGATAAAGAGAGAGCAGTACCGAGTTTGTTAAGGCTAGCGAGCGCCGAAGATGTTGTAATGTACTTTATTGTTTGCGACTAATAATAAACTTTTCCGAGAAGCTCAAGTTCGTAAATAAGACCGAGCTTTCGGTGATTTTCATGAACTTTATGCCTGCGACGGCAGATAAATACGACGATCAGTTGTTTAAAAAAACAAAAAATATTTGCCGATGTAAAAGTAAATTTAATTTTTACACGCGTTTAAAGTTTCGTAAACAAATCCTAAACTACCGTCGTTTACTGTTACGAGCTAAACAATATTTTTATGTACATTTTCCGGAAAAAAAATCGTATGTGCATGCTAGATTGAGGAAAAAAATACGAGTCCGGAAATAAAACGACGAAAATTTATCGCGGGAAGTGAGAATCAGGAAAAAGGCACGTATGTGCGCGGGCAAAAGCACAGAAAACAGGCGGGAGAGAGAGAAAAAAAATGCCGAGCGTAGGAAAGCCAAAACGACACGTTTCTCTCGCGTAAAGGTGCACGCGTATATGCCGAGAGGGAAGGAGCCAAGGGGAGGAAGAAGGACGGAAAGAGGAAAAGTTCAATTTCCAGAGGAACGACGAGGAAAATCTCGCTGGCACGTGCGACGAAAAGAGCGAGATCCGTGCAAGATGGGGGCCGTTGAGAGAGCGGCAGGGAGGGAGACGGGCGGGGGAATAGGAAATGGTGGAAAGGCCAAAACAGAGGGACACGCGCGCGGGCTCCCGCAGCCGAGCGATTTCAATCGACCGCGCTGAATATTCGGATTGGCTCGGGCTCTGCTGCATGTGTGTGTGTGTGTGTGTGTGTTCATACGGGTGCACGCAGGGGAGAGGGTCGGACTACCCAGGGAATTTCCGGCGCGTTTCCGCGAGGGGCGCGCGAATTCCGATCTGCGAAATTGAAAAAGCACGGCGGTCGCGAGAAACGCTGTTTGGTTATTTCCTGGCTCCACCGCCCCTCTACGCAATCTTTCTCTCTCGGCGGAATTTCTACGATAATGGAAAAATTCCTTCGCCTCGCTCCCGGGCTACAATGTCGCGGGTGAAAATTGTTTAATATCGGAGAGCTCGCGTCTCACCGGGAGCTGCGATCGAAACGGCTTGTTCGTTCGACGATTTACGAGGGATTTTTCAATTATTCGACGTAGATTACAATATTAAAAGTATTTAATAAATGCTTTTATGAAATGTACGTGCATATGTATGTGTGTGCCCATGCAATTGGACGCTGCTGAAAATGTAAAAAAGAAAACTGGGTTTAAATGCGGATCGTATATAGTGTACTTGCTACGTACGCGCGCGTCAACTTTGCATTTAAATTTGTACATTTCGCTGATATTCTTGCGATGATACGGAAACCTATATAGTAACGAGTTTATGAAGGAATATCTTGTTAAAAATATGGCTGTAATGCCACTCGTTTCTTTTTTACTCATTATTATATTCGTACGTATAGGTATATATTTGCCTTTTATATGCAGGCATGAAAGAAGGGTTACAAATCGTTTCGCAATCTCTTTGAATCTTTAGGCCGGGAGAATCGTATTAAGCAATGCCAGAGATGGTATTTATGCAATCCTGCCTTATCCTTTATCGAATTCTTATTCTTAAATGCAGCATAATTTTAACTCTTGATATACATTCATTTTAAATTTGGGCTTTACATTTCTTAAGAAGACTTTCAATTTCCAGAATGCGCTTCGTATAAAATGCACGATTAAAGTAGGGAAATAATATTAATTTATAAAAATTGTTTTGCCACAACTGCACGGACAACGCGGCGACGATCCTTGACAGAGTCGTGATTTCGGAGCGCGGCAAGCTAGGAGACACGTTCACGTGACAGTCCGCTGCATATATTTACATTTTACTCGAAATAGAAGCTGCAAAGACTATTTTCGGATAAAGCAAAGGTCTGACTCTAGGCGTCTGCAAATGCAACACGTACGAAAACTCGTCCTTTTTGGCAGCATATATACAGGTACATATAGGGGGAGAGGCGTTGAGAGAAGCCGAGGTAAGCCGAAGGGTATACGTATTCGTTGCTATTCCCCCGATGCAGCAGCCCTCTTTCGCGCTCCCTCGACTCTGCGATATATATCCCCGGGCATCACGTGATACACACACACAGACACGTATTCGCTCTGGTTTTTGAAATCGCGGATTAAGGCCAGGATCTACGGCTGTTTCTCTCGCCCCGCCCGGCAAAATGCGTGTGGGAACAGGGAAAACCGGAGCCGGGCGCGCAACCTGCTCCCACTGCTATTGGCTATTGGCAAGCTAGCGCGGCAACGCGCTCCAACACTCCCCCTAGCCTGCAAAATGTCGGTGAAATATTTTCTCGGCGCTACGGGACTTTCATCTCTTTCTCTCTCGCCCCCGGGTCTTGAAACTAAAAAAGAACCTTTTTCTTGGGGTGCCCGTAAACATTTCATCAGGCTACGGTTATAGTCTTATGCTTGGATTCATATTAGACCACTTTTTTTTCACGGCGTTAAAAAGATTTTCGTCCTCTCCTCCTACTTTTCTTATTTGAACAAAAGGCAACGGTTTCATCATTTCATCCCGAGCTGTTTTCCACGGGAAATACATTTTTTTTAAAATAAATTCACCGAATTCTATCAAAGACTTGATTTTCTTTTATTTTTAGTAAAATATTCGCGTGTCAAGTTATTTATAGACTAAAAATATTTTTTAGTTATTTACTTTTGTAACTGATACAACGATTTTAAAACTACTGTTTGTCGTAAAATATTTCTCAATTTCTTTTTACAACACATTAAAACTTGCTTTACTACAAGTGATTAAATGACTGATTTTAATTTATGTGTTGCTACTACATTTTTTTAGGCTTTATTTTTTTTAAAACAAAAGTTTTTACAGTTTATTTAAGAGCATATAAAGACATAGGATATCATTTAAACGTTAAATTATTTCTTACTATTTAACTTGTTGCAGAAAATATTCAACTGTGACATGTATTGAGTTTCTAATCGTACTGTAAGATATTGTACAATTTATTTCAGCTTTGAAAAATAAAATATATATTTAAATACCATGAAGCTAAAGATATTTTCAATTCAAGTTGTATTTTAGTATTGAGATAAGAATATTTTTTTATTTTTACACCATCTTGTTAGAGAAAACATAGGACTTCGTTAATTAAAACTTCATGCAGCCCTCTCGTGTCTTCAAAATTCCAAAGACTTCAACTTCAAAAAGGCTCTCTCGACATCTTGTTAAGAGACGTCTTCCGACGGGCGACAGAGCCCGGCCCATGCTCTTAACATGGCGCGCGTCGAGTCACCGAAAAAAACGAGCGTCACGATCCGTCGGGTAGGAAATTTTGGACGCGCTGGAGGAAGCACTTTTTTTTGTCGCCCTCCGTTATTTCGAAAACGTTGATCTGCACGGGAATGCAAATTGTACAAGAACGGCCAGCGCGAATATAGCCAGGCGTCCCACGAAATAGCTAGTCGAAAAGTTTTATGCCGACGGAAAGGGGCGGCTCTGCACCTCGGCACAACGCTACGTGCATGCCTGATGCGCGCCGCAGCTGGCCGGATTATTTCAAAGACGCTGAACTATTTTTCCTCGAATCTTTTTTGCCCCCGCCTCCTCTTCTTCTTCGGGTTAAGAAAACCTAACTGCTTGGCTCATGGCACGGCTTAGCATATATCCCTTAAATTGCAGTCTCTTATTTTTAGAAATAAAATTAACTCTCCTTACGGGTTAAATTTCATTAATCCTCAAAATATCCGAGATTCTTCAGTTAGCAGGAAGAAAAATACGGGTTTTACATGTTTGGGCTGTACTTTAAAATATACTTGCATTAACAGGAATACGGCAGTCTTATTTTTATAATTTTAATGCAGATGAAAATTTTCGGACAGTTTTTTGATCATATCCACGACAAATAAAAGTTGTTATGGCAATTATAAGCTAATTATCGAAAGAAAAAATTTGATATGAAAATAATTAACTCTAATTAACATTTAACAATTTAAAAAAATATTGTACTCGATCATTATAATATTGACTTCATTTCAAGGCTAAAAATGAAATAAATTTAAAAATGACACTTGACATTTATGAAAATTTAAGTGAATTTTAAATTAACTGCAAGGATAAAAAGAAATCAAAAGAAATGAATTAATAATACACCGCAAAAAGCTTTATTCATAAGAAAAATATCTTTAAAACATGTAAAGAATAAATTACCGTAATATGAATAAGTTATACTTTTTAATGATGAAAAAACAAATTGACCAACAAATTCTTCAATGACGTAAAATATTACGAACCCATCAGATATAGCAATACTTTATAAATAATTAATTAAAATAAAAGCTAAGGAAAAGCGATTGCAAGATTCATTTACTCCACACAGCTGGAGAAACCCAAGATGATTAAGAAATAAATTCTACGAAATAAATTTAGGAACCTACTTAGCTTAGAAACTCATCGAATTATTAGATAAACAACGTCGCAATGGTATTAGTCTCCAGAGCAAATTCATAAATTTTCATCGACAGGAGAAAATATTTTAAGTGTCTATCTGTGATAGCTGGAAGTTCGGATCAAGATATGTAAAAGAGTTTGGCAAAACGGAAAAATTACGTAAATCTATCAAGTACAAAGAAAAAATGTACCCTAATTTCATAGGCGGGTATGAATAATTTGACAGAAAGAGGTAGAACCGAATAAAAAACAAAAAGAACTGAAGATCGGAAACTACGTTTTAGTGAGATGAAAGAAACTTTAGAGGCTGGGAGTATTTGCTACGCGATCCGACGGCAGACAACAGCATGGCCGAGAAGAGTAGTGGCGTAAGCAGTGATTCGAGCTTCGGCTCAACCACTCGCTAGCAGACCGAACCCTCACTGATTTGTGCCGCCATCTAACGGAGAATGCTCCAAGCCTTTGGCTGGAAGACCCATGTTACACGATGTTAACTAGACTGGACTCATGAATTAGTTAACGTGTTAAATAAAAAATTATATAATTTTGACTTTACTCACACTTATGTTAATTTTGTTTTTAATACGTGAAAGTATTCTAAAGCAAATAAAGAAAATTACAAAAAATATAATTTATTTATATTTTGTAATAGTGTCAAATAATAGTTTTCAATTATTTTATAGTATTTAAATTCTAAATAATAAATAATTTTTTTATTTAAATATACAAAGAATTAGAAATTGAAAAGCTTTTATTATATAAATAAATTGTTTTGAATAAAAAATGAATTAATTATTAAACAAATATGTAGTTTGATAATACAAGTTATTATAAATATCAATTACGTTTTTTAAAAGTTGAATCTATGTAATCAATAATGCACTCTTCATTATCAGTATAAAATCGTGTAATGAAATGAGAATTTATTATCATTCGTATTCAAAGAAAAATTTTGTTTATTTCTCTTATAACATAAATTGAAAATAGTTATCAGAATAAGGTTTCTCTGTTTACAACGTATACTACAGTAAAGTTGTGATCAAATTGATTACTAAGAAAATAAACATTGTTAAATTTGAAAAATATATCCCTTATAACTTAGTTTATTTTCAATTTAAAATTCTAATATTATTTACCTTTGATTTTTAAAATAGGAAAAATTAATAACTTATGTAGACTACTAATTGCAACAAAAATAAAGATTTGTTGTAGTTTTTAAAGTTCTAATATTTTTAAAAATACATAAGTGTTCTATAATAAGAAATTCAACACATAGAAAAGTTGTTCTATTTTTGATTCGTGTTACGCGGAGTAGAAGGATCGATACCACACCCTAACTAGTAGCCCTTGTATTTAGGGGATTGCGGATAGCCTGACTGTTCTCTCGTTAAAGTGACTATACTTCCTTTCATTTTTCTTTCTCTACCTGACTTTTGTTTCTCCTCGACCCTTAGCTTGAGCGAAGAGGAGATCGAAATTTACTAGAGGACCTGCCAAGAGATGGCGACTCAGGCTCCACTGAAAGCTTTCATCTCTGCTCCGTGTTTGTTAATCAATAATCTTAGAATTCATAACGTAAGCCATATTCGTATATATATGAAATGTAATTTTTTCTAGATAATAATTTATAAAGGTTTGCAAACTAAATATTTGCAAGGGTTTGTAATTTTATCAATTTTTAATAGAATTAAATTCTAATGTTTTTAACTTAACAATTTCATGTTACGTAACACAATTTCATTATAATACTTAATATATTTCACAAATATCTTAATTTTTAATGTTTTGGCACTACATTCTTATAAATTTAATAATTTAATATATTTTTCAAGTAACAAAAAAAAAATTATAAATATATAAATCTTGCATGTCCATTAAGGTGCAAATTGCTTCTGAACACACTTATTTTCATGAATATTACCATGGCAAGATCTATTAAGTCCCACTAAGCTTTTAAATGCTTAATGTATCTGACTAGAAAGATTTATATGAAACAGGTATTGTCTTTCCTAGAATTCTACTTACTTTATTCAATGATAAAATATAATCGAAAATTAATTATAAGAGAAACAGTTTCATAATATTTCGATTGGATATTTATAAGCCAACGAACTGAAATTCTACAGTAAAATATTCTACTTAATTCAGTTGATTATTAATCGGTTTTAATATTATACGTTTTATTCTGTTAAATAAAATGTTAGTCTGGGTTGTAACAGTGTGAAAATACAAGTAAAAGTCAGAAGATTAGCTACTAATTAGCTAAAAAAATTATAAGCTTAAATTTCTTTGTATTTAAATTGTTTTTACGTTAATATTTTACATTATTTTTTGCCTAACGCAAACTGTACGGAAAAGTCATACGATCTTTATATACACGGACAAAAAACTAATTAATAATAACTTTTTTTAAAAATATAACAGCTTCCAATTTTTACCATGAAAAGTAAAAAAAAAACGAATACGGGGGTGACGTTATCTTAGTTCTTTCACGCGACTATATCTTTTTCATTTATCTAGAGCGTATCATTTTCTTTTTAGAAGCCGGAAGCCGCTCTCATCTGATAATACACACGTTGCGAAATGGAAAAGGGGAAGGGCGGGAAAAGTAAGAGGGGGGACTTCTACCGGCCGTCAGGTGTCCAGGGAGGGGCAAAAAGGGCGGAGGAAAATATTATATATTTCTCACCTACTCTTCCCAGTTTCCTTTAATTTTCTTCCTCTCTCTTATATTTTCTTAGCCCGGAGCGATAAGCGCTTGCACAGTAGCCGACAGCTCGGATCGCACAACTATTTGCCATTTACCTTTTCGTTTGTTTGCACGTGCGACCCCATTCATTATCGTCATAACGTAAAACACAGTTTTTCTGCTGCTGGGTTTCCCGTTTCTACCTCTCTCTGTTTCTATTCCTTTTAAGACGGGCTTTCCCTCAAATTTCTCTTGAACCCCCTTCTCTTCCCATTGAAACACCACGAAATTCTAGACGAACAGGATCCATGCCGAATACCGGACGGACGGGGCATGGGGAGAGGGGCGACGAAAATTCCACCAATGAGAACGAGCCGTTTTTCAGAGGATCGATCAATGTGGGCATCCTCCGTACCGACGTGAGCTCAGCCGAGCCAGCCCACATTTCGCCCGAGCCCGTACTCGTTTACGAAAGTCTCCGTTTTCTCTAATCCTCAGCCCCGTCTCAATCGCTCTCTCTCTCTCTCTCTCTCTCTCTCTCTCTCTCTCTCTCTCTCTCTCTCTCTCTCTCAGACTTTTTTCTCTTTTTTTTCATTATCCCAAGGCGCGCGACGATGTCCCTATCGTGATTGGGTTGCTTGATACCGTCGGAAATTAACTGGCATCTTTTTCCAATCTGCATGCCGAGATATTCTAATTTACTGCGGATTAAAATATTTAATATCATGCGGAGGCTTACAGGCTGTATCATTTCTTCTTACAACAGTTTTTAAATTCAAGAATACACGTTCAGGATAAGATTCGAAACATATTTTCTGATTCGGCGAGCGCAATAGATATCCTTTTTATGTCCTTTTTTACTTATGAAATATGAAAGCTTGAGCCAATCATGCGTGTGGAATAAACGTGATTTCAAAACATTTTACTTAAATATCATATAGAATTTGCATTTCGTTATATTTATTTTCTCAACAAAATTTAAGTTTTATTGTGTAGTGCTAATTTGTACAACTAAAAGAAGGTTAATTTACCATGCAAATATAAAAAACTTTTAATATATATCTTTTAATTTTAATATTTCAATAAAAAATACGTACCCGATGTAGTTATTACTAGAATTTATATTCATCTTGAAATACGTCAGTATGAGTGTCAAAAAGCGATCTAAACGGTTCAAAAAGAAACCAGGTCACTCATTCCATAAACTGCGGTCGTGGATCTGTAACATAATAATATTAATTGTTTAATAATTTCTCTAAATTATTAGCATAAACACTGTAACACTTTATCAAAATTTGTTTTGTAACAATCGTAATATTTAATAAATGGATGGAATGTATGTTGTAATAAACAGGTTGGTATCTTTAAATTAGTGAAAGAATTATTGCAAAGTACATGACTTTTATTTTTATGAAGAAATCATAATTTAATGTCACATACATAAAGCAATCGATAAAGGTCAAATACATTTAAACGGCTCCATTAACGTTATCGCTTAGTAGCTGTAATCAAGAATTTGAAGTATAACCACTTCGACTGCAATATCTCGAGAAAAGCTTATTTGAAATTCATAGACTTTGAATATACCGATTCAGCAAAAAGGTAAGTCGGTATACTGATAAGACACTCGAAAATCCAGAAAATATCTTCAAACTAAATTTTTTATTATTTTTTTCCAAATGAAAAATATTTTACTAGCTAACAAGAGTTGTAATTTATAAAATGTAACTTTATGCAGAATCGATAAGCTGTAATTTTCGTAAATAAGCGCGCGAATTAAAATAAAACAGTAAACTACGAAAAATCAACTTATCTATATCGATAGCTTACAACCATAAAAATGTCTGAAATATTAAACATTTCGATTTTGTACGGACTATTTTATTTTCTCCGCAGAAAAGTTTGCTCGTACAACTTTGTCCCTAAAAACCAAAGCTTCATACAATTTCACCAATAATCATCAATACTTTTATCCATTCTTTTTTTACTTATTCTGACTATCCGCTGTAGCGCTAAAAGAAAGGAAGCACTACCAGCGCATCTCGCTTGAGCCTGCCGTCATCCTCGGCGCGCGCACGTAAGCATATGCAGCTGTGATGCGGTGTAGAAACTCACCTGCATAAAGCTATCATCTGGGAGGAAATTGTTCGTTGGAGGACGGCGAGATAGAGCCAAGCATATATAGATATAGCTAGCAGAGGTACGAAAAGGAGAATGGGTGGAGGGGAAGACGGGGAAACGCTCTCGAAGTTGGTAGCGCATTTATGAGAGTGGCTTTGGCCTCCCCAAGATAGATGAGAAGCCTCGAGACTTCTCCGGCTCCGAGACGCGGATAGCAGAGAGATGGCTTTCCAGTGTTTAGGGATCGAAGTACGGGACCTCCTCGCTCCTCCTCCGCCGCTACACCGACGGCTGCAAACCCTCCCCTAACATACCAAGCCGGACGACTCTATCTCCCGTCTCGCCTATATATTTCCACCTACGCGTCACCTGCGCGTGTACTTTAAAATCCTGATCCGTCGAGATAATTTTAAGCTGAGCCGAAGGTTTCTCAAAAAAAAAACAGCCTCTTTGATAGTGTTACCGCCACCCTATCGTATATCCTGCAACACCGACTCTCTACTTGTCCTCTCCGTCTTTAATGTCAAATACGTTTTATCTTTAAAATGGATAATAATAATTCAAAGTTTGTTATGCAGCGAAGAAAATTCAAAATTCAAAAAAACCCCAGAGGACGTAAATATAAAGATATTGGAAATTGGTAAGAGAAAATTGCAGGGGTGTTTGTGTGTTGAACACAATCGCGTATAAAAAGCAAAAGTGTTATCGACACAAAGTGTACATTATCCATAAAGTCATATAAGAGTTTGAAAATCACTTTCGAAGGCGGGTGGGGAAGAAGGCACAAGTCACTTGGTTGCAAGCGAGAAGCAATAAGTTTCTCACTCTCGACACTTTTGCAGCCATTAGACGGCAGTTTGCCTTTGGGTAGTACCTTGGCTTCTCGGCCGCCATTGCCGCCGCTTATACGTGGGCCGGGGCGCGCGCGCGGGTTTCTCATAAGTTCGCGCTCGCTCCCTCCCTTCCTCCCTCTCTCTCTTTCAAGCGCAGTGCGATCTCGGGGCCGGAAGGGTCGTTAACCGGCGTTCGACGTTAATTAAAGCGAGCCGCGCTGCTTCGCACGGAGTTAAGCGCAAAGAGCCGCTCTCTCTCGCTCTTTCTCTCTCGCGCGTAAACTTTCTGCATGCGACTCTCTGCGCGCGTACGAGCTCTCGAGAGTTGGAGTCAAATATTTACGGGATTAAGTTGCCTGGAGATTCTCGATTAATTATTGGCCGCTCTGGCTCGACGTTCTCTCTGTTGCCTCTGCAAGTTTGTTTTCTCAGTTGGAATATTGTACCGCCAGCGAGATCGTAACGTTGTTTATAAGCCAAGGAAAATTAAGCGAAGGAATTTTTTTAGTAGCTCCGCTTCAAGCTTTAATTGAGTCTTGAAAAAATATACCACAAGGTAGTCGTACGAAGGACTATGGAAAAATATAAAATTTAATATTTTGTTGTATTCTGAAAAAATAATTGAAATGACATTGAGATTTTTTTTTCTATTTAGCTTTTTCTCTTTTTTAAAAAAAAGTCGTAACATTTTTAGATGCATCTACAAAGTTGGATGGAAGGATTGGCAAGGAGAAGGAGGAGGAGGAATCATCGTTTCTCGGCGGAGCTGGGCTACAGATACCAAGTTTGGAACTGTGACGATAACACCGGCCGGATGACTTCTAGAAAATGGCAGTGCACAAACCAGATAACAGATTTTCCTCGTATAAACTGGTCCGGGAGAACGTAAGATTTTCCAAGCTAGGTAAGGTCTCATGATGGAAATATATATATACGTATATACGTACACACAAGGCAATGCGGCCTTCGAGCCAGGATCAGAGGAAATAAGCATCAGAGAAGATGATAAACTTTGGTTGGTTTTACTTTGTTGTAAAACTTTTTTCCTTTTAGCTACATTGAAACTTTTTATAGACGGAATACGTTTTTATAATTAATATCCAGCATTTTAATGAGAAAACTTATTTATGAAATATTTGAAATTAAATAACCAACGGCAAAGGTATAATCGAAAATTTTAATTGGGTTGAAATAATAATGCAAAAAGCACCGACCAACCGCCCCGAGAATAAAATCTGTGAAAAACAAAGTTCTCTCGCAAATGACAAAAATTCGTATTCCAATAATGTAATCCCGAATAAGTAGAGTACACACGTATTTCTTTTATTAAGAGCACTTACGTGAGACGAGGGCGGAGACGCGGAGGAGGAGAGGAAAAGCGTTGGCTCCGACAAAATGTTATCCGAGAGCAAGCAAAATACATTTATTTTCCGGGGCCAAGTCACATGAGCGTGAGTAAACGAGAAAGTTCGGCTGGCGTCCGACGGGAAAGTCGTATTCGGAAGCTAAGGCCCGGGAGCAGCGTAGAAAGCGTATATAACCGACGCCATTCGAAATATTTGGGGATGAGCGTCGGTCGACGCGGCAAAGCAAAGACCATGGAAAATGGTATACGGGCGAGGAAAACAGCACAAGCTCGCTCGTGGGAAAAATGTCGCTGGTAGAGCGCAAGGGAGAGTTGTCCGGGGCAAAATGGGGGAAGGAGAAAAGAGAGCGGGAAAGGATAATAGGACGGAGAGACAACGGAGAGCACTTTGGGTTAGCGCGCCGTCGCTGCTCTTGGCCCTCATCGATATACCGTTAGGTCGCTTCGATTATACGACACGGCCCCGAGACCTGCACCCTTTTTTTTCCTCTCGTCCCCAATTTTTTTTCCTTCTCCAAATTGTCCCGGCGAAAGTCGCCAGACCCCCGTCGCCGGAGCTCGGATTCCAACGAAAATGGAAAATACTCGAGGCGCGTTGGTTAGTGGACGAGAAAATGCGAATATATTTTTTTGGAGGAATTTTTTTTTTAACCAAAAATTGGTCTCGGCTGAAATAAGTGAACAAACAAACTGGATAAAATTTAAAAAATGTTCTTTGCAATACAACGTTATCGTTGAAGGAAAAATGAATGAAAAAATCGCGCCAACTCACGGGCGCAGAATCCATTCATAGTCTCATGATCGGCGTCGATAGTGCACTACTATTATTATTACGCAAGAATGCAGCAGCGTCAATAAGCCTGAGCGACTCCGGCGTGTGTTCTCTTTCAAGCTGCACATGGCAAACTGACGCAATTCCGCACCGACACATGTATCTCGCAACGTGTACGTGTGCCGCAGAAGAATGTAAACCCCTATTATTGTGTACACGCAAGCTTTACCGCTCGGCTGGATGCGAAACTTACGCAGCTGGCCTTTTATCGTATCCCTCTCTAGCAGACCGCCGAGAAAAACACGCGCTGCCATTTCCAGCCGGCATTCTTTCACGAGTTTCCTCAGTTTTTCCAATATCTCCACGAGATCTGGAATAAATGAAAAGTCACCGCTGGGGGAGATAGCGAAGAGAATGCGCGACCTACATCTAGTCCGCACAGGCTGTCGTATAACCGTTGTCCCCCCCGAGATAGCCCCTCAGGCCGACTTCGGAACTATTTAATTTTCCTCGTCTTATCGAGCCGAGAGAGAACTTACGATCGAGCGGAGCTTACGAACTTTGATTCGTCGAGGAGCGGCCCGGCTCGTAAATTGATTTCCCCTGGCTGGCGGTAATTGCGCGGAAGCGGCGCCCGACGGCAGGCGTGCTTTTTTCGTAACGTGGCTATCTTCGCGAGTTAGACTAGCGCCGCTGCTGCTCGGCAATTTTGATTGGCATTCTGGCAGTTTCGCGAACTTTGCTTGGTTGAATTAATTACGCGGCACAGAGGGGCTGGGGGAGTAGGGAGCCAAAGTCTCGGGCGGCTAAGTGCGGTGGGAAAGTTTCCTCATCGATGTTGGACTGATCGGCCGACTTAGCTAAGCCCCGGCGAAATTAACGGAATTTGTTGAAAGTGCCGATTTGATCTTGCGCGATAAAATGACCGAAACTCTCGCCCCGGAGTTTCGGGAGTTTTTGTTGAAAAATAAGATGATTCGGGGGGAAAAGGCTTATTTTTCGCTTTGCGACTGCGCGAGTGAATTATTTTGATTACGTAAGCTCGGAGCTCTCGGGAGAACTCATTAGCAGTGAAAATGGAATTAATTCGAGACTCGAGACATATAACTTCGTATAAGAGCGAGAAACGCAGGTAATCTGGATGAAAGTCTCTCGCTGCGCTAGGTCGGAAAATGGAGATCCCGTGTGCCCGCCTCTCGGCTTCGCCCAAATCCTCTTATACTCCCGCTTCCATTTCCACGTTTCGCTTTCTCTTCCTCTGTCTCCCTCGCGTCTTTTCTTTTTCTCTTTTCTCCCCCGCGCTTTCTTTTTTTCCCTTTTGTTTTCGGAAACCGACTGTTCTCCCTCTCTCCGAGCTTTAGCTCTCGTTTTTCGCTGAATTCGAAATGGACTCGGTCGTCGTTGCCTCCCTCGGGAAATATGAAGGAACACATCGGTGTGCGACACTCGGCGTAGTCGCGTTAGTCAAAGGTGTGCCCCCGCCAGCTAAATTACGAATTTTCCCCGGGCACTTTAGCCGCGTGCCTCGGTACTATCAGTGAAATAAAATTCAGCCTGCCTGCCGATATTAAATTCAGAAAAGAAATATTATTTTTCCTTGTATTAAACGTGTCACAGTTTATTTTTCTTCATTTCAATGAAACAAATTTTTCTAGGAATAAACAACTCAATAATTTTCGGTGTGATCTTGACGCAAGCGTGTAAACAAATAAAAACGAGTTCGGTTGAACTAGCAGTTGACAGGCGTTGTCCGCTACGTATTTGCCAATTAGCCATCATCCGTACAACGTCGGAGGGACATTAGGAAAGCTCCGAAATGACCAAAGCGAGTTCTTTGATTTACAGCGCCATTTTGTCCCGGGCAGATGCCCGGGGCTAATGAAATCCGGAAGGCGTGTAAACAGTATTTATTACAACGACGGGAGAACAGAGACGTAGCGGGTAGAGATGCGAGCGAAGAAGGAAAAATGGCAAAAGTGAAAAGAACGAAAAACATATCAGCGTCTCTTGGGCTAGCGGGCTCCCAATAAAATCCCAACGTACATACAGGCGACGCCGCCACCGCCGCGACGTTTTTCCATTATTACGGAATCCCTCGCGAGCATGTCACGAGCGACGCCAAGCTCGGAGGAATAAAACGAGCCCGGGGAAGGGATGAGCTCGGGACGAATGGCCAAGCGAGGCCGGGGCTTATTGGACGGCCAGGAGACTGTGTATGCGGTGTGTGCGCGTCTGTCCCTCTCTCGTCTCTGCCGCGGCGAAAAAAATAACAAACCGTCGGATTAGAAAATCGAATCGAGCATAGGCAGCTGAGCAAAGAGACGTCGTCGTTCTGCTCTCCTACCTGCCCGACTCGTCCGGATGAATATATCGAAAAGCCGGCGAAACCGGGCGAGGGGTGGGGTCTACAGCTGAGCGGAGTCAGCAGAGCGAGCATTTCCCCGGGACGCTCTGCCATTTTATCCAAACGTGATCTCGTCCGAAATACGAAAATTGCTGCGTGGCAGAGAGCGAGAGAGCCTCGGAAGAGCTAAGAGGGCCACACTGCGCGAGCAGAGGATACCATAGGAGGTCACGATGTACATACGTATTTCGGGGATATTTTATACAGCTATCTCTCTCGCTCGCCTCGCTTGAATAATAGACGGATCAGAATTTATTATTCGATGCCTTAAGCTTCTTCCATATTTCTGGATTAACTCGCGCGCTCTGCAGAATGAGAGAAAGAGAGAGATAGAGTAACATAAAGATTCGGTGACATTTCAAGGCATTTTACCTTTTATGAATTCATTCGCAAGCGTACCCGCGACAATTTATGTTGATTGCGTTTTTTCTTACGGAATTTCGGCTTAGTACAGAACATACCATTTTTGCAGATGTTTCATTTGAAGAATATTTTTTTCCCAACAAATTGTCGCTTATTTGGCTAGATTACCGGCTGCAATTTGAATTTTCAAATGCATAAGTTACAAGCATAAAGATCAGTCGTACGATATTTGAAATGCGTCTTTAAACCATCAACTTATTCTTTTGCAATACGAAAAACCTCAAACCTCGAATGCAAAAAGTGTATTCTAAACACTACGCTTAACGACCTAAAAGTCAAATACACAGCTGAAGCAAAAAAGTTAAACGCAAGCACATACGTCTTGGTGCTTGTGGTAAGCGATTCAGTAGCTGCGGTGTGCTCTAAAACTTCATTCCTTTTTCTTCCAGGTAATAACTTCCGGACGGCCGGTGACGCGCGAAGCTTTCCGCGACGATCACTTCGCGGTCTACTCCCCGAGAGAAGTCTGGCGTAATTACAAGGGTCCGTCTGAAAGCTCCGCGAGCCGGCAGCTCGGCTCATTGATTCCCGACGCTCCGACTCGTTTCTCCACATACAGGTGCCCTCTACGCGCAAGACGCACGCGGAGGAAATGGCCTAGGCGGGGCTTTACGGCGCGGGAGAGAAAAAAGCCCCGGGGTTTTGCATCGTCAACGGAGAGGAGGATTTTATGGGATTTATCGGGTGCGCTTGGCCCGCGCCGCTGAGCTGGTCTATTAGCTACGCGAGCAGTGCGCGCGAGTGGAGGTGGTGAAAAAAACGAGCGGAAGAAGCGCAATGGACGCCTAGCCCAAGATCTTCGTTCCATTAGGAGGAAAGGTATAGGAGAGAGGGAGGGAATGAAAGAGCGGTGGGAGGGTACGGGAGGAGGGGGGCAATTTACCGGGCGCTAAATAATTTATTTTAAATATATTCATTACGCCGGTGCACCGGCAGGTTCCCTGACTTTTACTGTCCTGAGAAATTGGATGCCTTTTACCATACTCCCCGTATATGTATTAATCTCATGCAAATGCACCGACGACGCTCTCAACTCTGTTTCTCTGACGAAGCTCTCGAAATAGAATTTTCAACTTATACGTATATGCCTGGATTAACATTTCATTTCAGATTCAATATCAATAATTTACTTTTATCCGTTGAATTTTTCCTCTTTGATTTTTTTTTATCTCTTGCGCACGAGGAGGTCGTTTGTCGTCCGTCGGATACTCTTGGCGGTAAGCATCCATGCGTCCTGCTGTACTGTGCTGCTATGGCGACATAGCGCGTTTGGAAAGTTCTCAAAGTACATGTCCAGAATTGAGTCATTCTTCAATTTGATGAATTAACACTCACTAATGACAAATAATAAATTTTCACGATGATTAAAGATTCCATATAGCGTTTGGTTAAAAAATCAATTTCCCTACATTTACTTGAATTTAATATGCATCGCATTTATAAAAAAGGAAAAATAAAATAATTTTTTTCTCAGTTGGATCGATGGCTTTAGTAACGAATGAGAAATGATTTTTATAGATTAGAACGAATAACAGAGGAAAATCACGAAAAAACAATTAAGAGGGTAAACTATGTTTCAGTGTCCGGTTGAAATATGCAGTAAAACGCAGCAAAAAGAATCGCGTGCAAAGCTACTTTAACGCACGCGTAATCTGACAATAAATGTGTTCGCGCCCAGCAATTAGCGGTTTACTGGTACTCTCAGTCACTCTCGGCGGACATACCAAGGTAATAAAGCCATGATCGTGCTTTATGAGGCAGTATAACCTTCAGGTAAAGAAAACATTTGTACCTCCATTACTACCGTATACTACATTTTCCAACGTTTGTTCTTTCTAACCGCTCGGCGATGCTCATTTTTTTTCTTTTTTCAAATTTGAATATTTATGTATAAAACATGCATTTTTTTCCGTTGAGTTTAAAAGCCGCTTTTTACTGCGCAAACTCATTTGAAGTAATCTAATATCGTGTAAGTAATATGTAGATTAAATCATATTTGATAAAAAAGAAATTGTGTAAAAAATGCAGAAAGACGCCTTTAATAATTTTGCATACTTTACGATTGCGCGATAGTGGATAAATAATTGTTGCATTATTTTAAAAAAATTTTAAACCAGACATTTTACTTTTAATAAGCATCCAGTAGAATACAAATTCTATTATTAATTAAAAAAAAATGTTAAAAAAATAATTGAAAACAAACTAATTTTTAAAACTTTTCGTTTTCTCAGGAACAAAATACTCGGTCCAAAGTAAACGTTGTACTGAAACAGCCACTAAAATACCCGCAGCCAAACGAAACTTCATTCCGCCTCCTCGGCCACGAAATACGTACACTTCGACAAGCGCGTAAGTCAAAATTCCGACACAAAATTTTCTCAGCTGCTCGGTACGACTCTTGAGCACACGCGCTTCCAACAAAGAGTACTTTATCTTCGTTGTGTATGAACGTAATACATTGTAAATCGTGAAAGACGCTCTCCCTACTCGATCCGACGGCAAACGCTCGCTTCGGTCTATTGGAGATTGAAACAGGCATTGATGCCTCTCTCTCTCTCTCTCTCAACGTGAGAAAGCCGCGATTTTCCTTCTTGAATTTTATTGTCATACTGTCTCGCAACTGTATGGATGTTCGTACGACAGACTCTAACGTGAGACCGTAAATTTTTGCGCGACTTTTCTTAATGATCATGAATAGAGTAATGCGCGTCATAGGCGATATCGCCAGATTTCAAAGAAAATAGCTGTTTAATGTACATTTATTTGATGGAATTCGGGAATAATGATGCTTTCTTTAAAAATCGATGATTTGAAAAAATAACGGTCGAGAAAACATAGACGCAAGATGTCGGCGAAAATACCTACGTCTTCAAATGAGCTTTAGGATACATACGTACTGACTATACTTCAAAACTTCAATTGTTACTGCACTTTAGATAGACCGACAAAATTAACGTTATCAAGTCACTGCCGACAAGTTTGAAAAAAATAAACAATAAAAACTAGATGTAGAATAGTGATGCGGGACCCGACAAGACTAAATGTCGCCGTGAGACTGGAGATCAATAAACCGATGTCTCAATCAACAAAGTCCGAGCTAACTGAATCGAAATCCTCGATCTTGCTAATCTAATATTCGCATATTTCGCGATGTTGCAGCTGAGTGAGTAGCATGAGAAGAAATGAAAGCCCGTCTGCAGGAGAAACGAGGGCCGTTGCACATTATCCGGCCGAGCGGGGAGACGCAGCGGTAAGAATCGAAAGAACCGTCCTACCGGCGGTGAAAGCGACAGGATTGGAGTTTTTTCTCGGCCCTCCCGTCGCGCCGAAATTCCATCGAGCCAATGGAATCCGAAAAATGACAGTCGGGCCCGTGCGTCTCCCCTGTAGACCTCTCGGCGGCCCGGCCCAGCGAGTCTCGCCGAGCGTGGCGCTGTCTACGCCCATCCTCTACAGCCGCCAGCGCAGCTGCACCGATCGACGCGCATCTCGTCTACTCCCCGCATCCGGCGCTATTTCCGTCGGCTGCAGGACTTGCCGAGGCAACTTCGCCTCGAGAGTCCGGTCTCTCTCCTTTTCAGCTTGCCGGAGCTACGACGACGCCGAGACGGGCCGCGCATACGTATACGAGCAAAAGAGCCGATCGCGCGTGGATGGAATAAATGAGACGGTCATACCCGAGAGAGAAGCAGGGGCAAGGCGAATCCACTCCCGATCCGAGACGTGATTGCGAGGCCGCGCCTTGGCTTATCGAGCCGAAGCCAGTCTCTCTCTGCTCTTGATATCTGCTTCGCGAAAAACAAAATTGTCCGACGACTTATTGGACGCGCGAGACTGTCTCGGGCGAGCTGACTGCGCGAGATTCCCAGCGGCAGTGGCGAGTGAAACAACAGCGCTTGTTATACGCGCCTTCGGCAAACAATGTTTTATGCATGCCCCGGCCCGACAGCTGCTAATAATAAAGTCCAATTAGGACGCGGAAAATATTGCTGGCCAAGTTTAATTTGTTTGGCCGTGTATGTGAAGCGCCTTGGTAAATTGCTTGCTCTACACTCGTCTGCAACTATGTAGCGTCGCCGCTGGATTTCGAGATTTTTTTCCTTTTAAATATTTACAAGTTTACTCTTGTTATTTTGCTTCTCATTGTATTGAAAATTTTACTGTGTAAAAATGTACGTATGATTAATCTGTATTAATTTGTTTGACTAGTTTGTATTTTTAAAAAATGATAAAATGAATTTACATGAAAGTTGAGCGTACAATATTACAAAAATATTTAAACGAAAATGTGGAAATGTAACTTGAATACTAAAATGTTTTTTTTCTGAAATATTCCGTATATTCCTCCAAGGATTTTATTTTATCGAATGTCTTTTGAAACAAAGTAAAAAGAATTCATTTCCAAAGTAAACATAATAAAGAGAAAAATCGAAGACTCCTTTCCATCCTTAAGCATTTAACCAGCAAATCTCGAAGGGAAATTCTCATTTTACTTCGAGGCACTTCCTTTCTGTTTCCCTTTTTCTCAAGCAAATGGCGAATTTAAGAAATGGGCGAGAGAGAAAGATAGCGAGGGTGGTGCAGAGGGAGAAGGAAAAAGAGAGAGTGAGATGCGCGAGGACCACTTCTCATTCTGATACAAAGTCTCGTCTTTACGAGAGACGAAGACGGCATCGCATCTTCATGAGCGAGCCGAACGGCTGAGCAGCAGCAGCGACTTGGCTCTCGAATTCTTCGACTTGCCTTGCTTTCTTTGTGGCGAGGGCTTATTGGCGCAAACATGAGTTAGAGTAATATCGTCTCGAAGCCAAGAAAAAGAAGAAGAAGCAGAAAGAGCGAGAGAGAATTGGAAGGAGGGAGAAAGCGAATGAGAAAGAGAGAGAAGAAAATAAAACTTTGCCGACACGAGCCAAAGCCTTGGGACGGAATAACTTGATATCTCGCCCAGCATCGGGTTTCTTTTTCGATTCGATGTAAGCCACAGGCTGTATCGACGAAAAATATAAGATATTCGTAATGCAGTATCAAGAACGTTTTCAGGATTTTTTTTTCTTATTTTACCCTCTCCGCGAAAGGAAAGGGAAGAAATCCTGCAAAACAAATAAAATTCCGAGTTGAATAAAGATTTTCTGTAATGAACGAATGAATAAATCAGAGGTAAATAACATTGTCTCCTTTTATAGTATGTCTGGTGAAATTGAAAAATTTGCATGAAAACTACGCAGAACCCGGTGGAATAAAAATCCTAGAACCAAGAAATTTTCGATGTAAATTTGGAAAAGTATTTTTTATCAGAAAATCTTTCTTCTTAAATCAAAAATATTCCTTTGCTCATTGTATTCAAATACATGTTTTGTCATTCATATTATTTGAGAAGATAATTGAAAGGAAAAGACGACAACTGTTTAAAAATTCAATAACAATTAAGATAAAATATAATAGTCTATAAATTTAGATGTTTGGAAGTAGTGTGTCGAGTACGTACACGTTTGCAGATAGAAAGTCATTGACATTTCTAAAAGTAATAAATCAATTAAAAGAAGGTGCACTCAAAAATGGGCCCTTGACGATGCTCTGCTCTATGACCATACACCTTCATAGCGGTGTAAATGGGTTAATGTTTCACGCCAACAGGTGGCTGCTTCTGCCATTCGACTCTGAGTTTACGACCTAACAACGACTTCAAATACGAAATTACTCAAACCTTTTATTTTTAGATTTGAGTATTGTCAAGTGCTATTAATAAAACAAATTTGGCCTTTACCTTGATTTGGCAGGTTTCAATGAAAACAATTATACTGTTAAATGTTACGTGGTACAATAGTTTTGTTCATCGCTTATAAAAATGATAAATAACGATTATATCACAAGAGAATCATTGATGTTTGTTTTTTTAAAGGTGTAGGTGCGATAGAAAAAAGATTTTCTAAAAAATTTAGTCACTTCTCTACAAAAATAAATTAATAAACTTTTAATTAAATTTACTGATAAAATTGCAAGATAAAAATAACATTGAAAAACAAATACTATTGTAATTTTAAGCAAAAATATTGCGAAGAAAATACATATATTTGTCTGACTAAACTTTGCACTATTCTACTTGTATTGACCAATTATACAATTGACTACACAGTGCGTTAGTACACTGTATCTATTGAAATTTTTTTTTTAATTTTTTGACTATTATATTTTTTACCGAGTGATTATCCAATCAGATTAAACAAGAACAGCGAACGTTTAAAAATACAATGTATTTTTTTATTTATTATTTTTTTTCAAAATAATCACTCTAGTACAGCTCGTCATAAATAACTTGTATTCCTTATAAAATAATCGTACACGGTAAGTTCGCGTAAACTTTCGATCATCATGCCAGCGACATAAATTTCCTAAGACCACAGATCTCGCAATAAACATTTTCGTCTATCTACCATCTGAGCAATATGAAATCCCATGCGCGTTCTATTGTTGGTAAGAGGCGAGTGGGCAGTTTATAAGGCTGTGTGTGTGCGCGAGGGCCGTTAAAAAAATATCCCTTCTCTTGCGACTACAGCTAAAAATTTTCCTCGTCCAGTCTCATTCGCCGAGCCCGGTATTTGCATAAACACGCTCTCGTTAAAGCGACAGCGTCCTACAGGGTACGCCGCGTATACAGTCACGCATACGTCGGACAAAGTTGAAATACACTTCCGCGGGCGCGTGCACCTCTCTCGGCTGCTCACATTTGCTGAGCGGCTCATTATATCGGTGCGTTCGCTTCGGAGGGATCTCGTGATCAGCACGCAAGCCTTAACATATCGAGAGGCTCTCGTGGCCGCGGCGGCGGCTCTTACATCGAAAGGTACGGCCATACACGCAAGTCGTGTCGGAGCGGCTGCAGCAGTCGACCTCGACTCGCTCGCCTGTCTCCTATGCTCTCGGCCGCAAATTCGAGGATTATCGCAGCGGCATCTGTATGACGGCCATTGAAATTGGTCGTAGAGGATCGGAGCGGCCTGGCTGGGCCGGGAGAGAGACTCGGCGCGTCGGTCCATTCCACTAACGGTAACGAGCCTCGCTTGGGTTCGAGTCTCGGCTAAAGCGGCGGCTCCGAGCGACGCGAGGACGCCAAGAGGAGCTGCAAGCCCGCGGACGGCCAGTCCACGAGCCCGGCTTCTCCCTCCTAACGACCAGGCGTGGCGCCTTCCCCTCGAACCTCGTCGAAACCCCCCCCCCCCCCCGACCGCACCGATCCGACGACGGACCGGTTACGGACGCGCGCGCACCCAGCGCCAGCTCATCCTCCCCGCTTGCCGCCTCTACAAGACCCTCGGCTCCAAACTCGTCCTGCTCCGTCTCGCATCCGCTGGAGTGTACGGCGGTAGCCTTCTTTCTCTCTTCGGCGTTATTGGAATGGAAAGACAGCTTGCGCATGCGTTACTCAAGGGAAGGGGATAGAGCTGGAGGGGCAAGCGGGGGACGGAGAAACTGGAATCCAATGACATTCCGCATGCGCAGACGCGGGCTATGGATATCAAAGCTGTGAGTGGGGCAAAGGGAGGGAAGAGAAGAGGGAGAAAAATGAGTGTGGGAGCGTGTGTTTGTAATGCGAGAGACGGAGAAATGAGGGGCTGGAAGGGAGGGGAAAAATAGCCTCGTCCCTCTTTTTTGCCCACCCTTATTTTGATTTTCCAGCAAAGCAGGATTTCACGGAGCCGGAGCGTAATCTCCATCCACAGATACATTGGATTTTCTCCCTCGCTCTTTCGATATAATGCCGAAGCCTTGATTCAGCCGCGGATGCTGAAAGAATGTTCGCGGCAGATAAAAGAGTTTACGAATAAACGAGCGAACTCGTCTGGGGAGACGAGTTTGACGCTGCTATGCTAGAAAGGGGATCTAAGGCGATTGAAATACTTTGACGCGTTTATTAAGATACGTCTTGTTTTTTCTAAAAAAAATCACTTTGTTTTAAATTATTTCTTTGTTAGAAATAACTTTAAAAAAAAATTCAAAATAAATATTTTGCTATTAATTATTTTACACTTAAAAATTGAATAAATTCTATATGTAGGATTGTTATTGGGAAGGTGTGACAATTAAACTAATCCTATTGGTTTCATATTATTGAAAAATGAACGAAAACTTGCATAAATAAAAACGTAATCTTCAAAAGAAAGATAAATTTTACAATTAAATACGAGGCCACAATGAATTTGTGTTAAATTAAAAATAATTCGCAGAATCTTACCTCACAACCATTTTGTAAATATGTTACTAAATGAACATTTTACATGAAATAATTAAATTAACTACTATTCTTGTCTTTAAAAAACAGATTATCTTGCAGAGCCCTCAATGGGCAATTCAGGAAAGAGGAAGAATTTTTTTCACGGCCATCAACAAAGGTGAGTACCTGCCGGTAAGTTGATAGCTAGATTCAGAGTTCTTTGTTACCGACCACTTCGATCGATTTCAAGGCATTTTTAAGAAATTCTGCTACTGTTATTTTATATTCTTTTTTTACAAATTTTTAATTCTTAACAATAAAAGTAAAAAACAATGTTTAAAAAATAAAATTACTGTTGCGTAAAATAAAAATCTAACGAAATATTCAAACAAACTGTACTTATATATTTTTAAAAATTTTAATGTTTAAAAAAATTTTCAAACATTGAAACTGTACATCATTATCGAACTTTTAAAAACTCATTTGCTGTTTTCAGGGAGAAACTTGCAACACGAGTATCAGTTAAAAATCTTCGAAAAGAGTAGTTTCAATGTCACGTCAATATCCTTAACATATGTACAGCTTCCTTGAAAAAATAGTGACCTTAAACGCGTACGTAATAAAGAATTTTAAATTGATGTTGCGTTTATGATCAGAAAAATATATTTGTCAATAACTATTTTGTAAAAATACTAGTTACTATTTTAACCTATATGAGTCATTTTATTTAATTTAATATTATTTGACTGACTTGGAAAATATAAATCTAGTTCAAGAAAATATTACGTCATCAATAGAAAATATTTCTACTTATACTTTACAATTTCCTAATATTATATTTAAGAAAAAAAGACATTGGTTATTTTTTTAATTAACTTTTTATAGATTAAGTCAAGGTTCTTATTTAACGCTATTAAAAGTAATGGTACAACAGAGTTCATCCATATCAAGCTTTTTTCTTTTGAATACTTATCACAAAAGTCACGAAAATGCCTACCATTGTAATCAAAAGTATACAAAACATTTTATAAAGAAAAAATACATTGTTTTGTGCATACAAGGTAAGCATAGTAAATTTGACTTTATAATCAAGTCTTTCTTCACAACACAAACTAAAAGTTGTATAATCCAGTAATTCCTTCTTTTTGTGTTTAAAACAATTGACCGTAAATTAGAAAAGAATTTTAAAAAAAGCATCTTTTTTACAAGCTAAATGATTATTTTTTGTTACAAAAAAAAAATATACGTCTCGGTTCATTTAATGCACCATTAAAATGACAAATTGATCCGATGCTTTAGTTGTCTTGTCATAAAATTTAAATTCGATTAACAGTCAGGTGCTAAACAAAAGTCGTTCGTATGAAAAAAATTTAATGTCTTGTATGTCATTAATTAAATGATACATAGGACTTATCGAGTTATTAAAGGATGACAAGCAGCAAGCCACGAAAATAGATATGGAGCCAAAAGTCTTCCAACTCCAGGAGATCTGAGATTGTGAGATGCGCCGAGTAGTCCAAGGCGCGGTGTCAGGCTTCTCGCGTTTACTGCTACTTTACTACAAGCACCCTTTAAAAGCACATCATACACTTTTATGAGGTAGCGATTATGGCTTAAACTACGAACTACGACTGCGTCGGCAAGCTGCGCTTATAACTCTATTTTTCGATGAAATTTTAGTTGAAAAATTGTGTAAATTAAGCAAACCAGCCGGTGAAATAATACACAAGCTTTTGTTGTTTGTTTTGCGGCTGAGGTAAAAGAAAATTGTGACAAGTACGGAGAAGCGTACAATAGGCGAAAGTGTATGGAATAAATTTGTCCCTCCCGATAACGGAGATTATTGACTTGTTTTGTTGCCAGTCTCGTGACTGTTTACAAAAAGTACACAGAGTAGTTATGTAAGCATAATTTCAAGCTTATTGTTTAACTCATCGAGATAACGTTTGTAAACCACCTCTAACACTGTACAAATGTTGACACTAGTGCCTACCATACGATACTTGATGTGTTTACTTTTTAAGTTATATAATTTTTATTTGTATTTAAATTACTGCCTCGAACGAGCTATCTATTCTTCAAGTTTACTCAAAAGATTAAAATCTCAACTAGCTTGTTAGACATGATTTTTTAAAAACAAACATTTTTTATAACAATCCAATTTAGTTATTATTTTTTAAAATTCTCATCTAAAATATTTTTAACCTTTGAAGTTGGGTATTAAAAATCACCAAGGACTATTACCTGCGCTTTTTTCTACACAACCTTTTCCAACTCAAGATAGGAAAATACGAGCAAAAAAAACTGTAACCCTTCGAGCGACCCAGACGATTTAAACGGCCTAGCGGCAGTACAAAAAAAAACTCGAACGGTCGAGCGTCAAGGTTGGTCAATGGGTAAAAAAAGGGTTGCGGTCTCTTCCTTTAACAAGACCAGAGCAAAGCAAAGCAAAGTTCTCGCGCTAAAAATCACTAGTCTTTGAACCGTCGATCGCGAACCATCTGTTCCGACGAGTATCGCGTCGTTGGAGCATCAAGAGAATCCAATAGTGTAGTGTGAATAAATGTGAAAATCGAGTGGCAAGTGGGTATCTGTAGTGAGAAGACGTGTGCAAATGACGGAAGATAGTGTTGTGCCCGATGAAAGTAGCCGGTGCATCGACATCTGCCAACTCGCTGCGGTCGTATATTAAGACGAGTGATAACGGCGACATTAAAAGCGCGTTTAATGCAAATAAAAGTGCGCGATAAACATCGGTCTTTATCGGAGCCCGGTCTCGCTCGGTGGCGCGATAAATCAGCCGGTCTACCGTCGAACAATGCTATTCTAGAGAGCTGCATGCGCGCGCGCGTGTGTGAGAGGGTGTATGTGCAGGCGCTTGAGCGCTGCGGAAGCGCGCGTTAAAATGAGTAATGGCGCGTCGGGCGGGCCGGATTCGCAAATGGATCGTTTCCACGTCGTCGTCGAGGGGGTCCGGAGTCGCGCGGATGCGGCCGCGACTCACTTAAGATTCTACGACTCCGATGACAATGTCGAGGGGGCTGCTGCCGCGGCTGGGGATACGTCTGTGGCGGGAAACGTGTCGCGAGGGCATTAGCATAATTCCGCCGACGCAGACGACGTCCACTGCCCACGTCATTCGAGACAAGTGAATTATTTTTGCACAGCAGACTTCCGCGCCCTCTCTCCCGTCGACGACCATTGCTTGATAGCTTTGATTGGTCTAAAAATAAACGCGAGACTCGGGTAAGTGGGTGGAAACCAGGTTAAAATAGACTGGATCATTAGTAAGGAGCGTCTGAAGGCTGGTTTCCGTGATGGAACGAGTGTTTTTTTTTATTTTTATGGGAATTGTGAAAGATGAAACTTGAGGACTGATGTTAAATGCAAGGTTGATGTCCAAAACGTTATCGCTAGAATACGCATTACGCAAACTTTCTACAAATTTGAATATCTTAAAAATAGATGTCTTCTGATTTTTTTTTTTTATTAATTTGTTTGTTTTATATGACGGCTTAGAAAGTAAATCTATCCGAATTAGGAGATTTCGTAGCCGTTATTTGATACACAGTTATTTTTGCTTCCAATATTGTTTTCGCTAAAAAGAAAAAAAGCTGTTCTCAATATTAGCAGATTAAGTTGTACTCATCCAACGCCGGTGTAACTTATGTATCTACAAAAATTTTATCTATAAAAAAAAAAAACATTTATAAACCAAGCTCGTTTCTCCGCAGTGCTCTTTCGCGCTAATCATCGAGTGCACTTGTGTGCACTCATCGAAGTCCTATCGTGTCCGCCGAGGGCTTCATCAATTTTTCATGAGCGCACGATGTCGTCGGCGCTCGGTCAAAGCCGGTGGGAGGGAGGAGAGCGTAAACTCGCACTCAGCCAGCCGTGGCCTCTAATTGAGAGGAAAAGAGGGAGGCAGGTCTGGAAGTGGCCAAGAGGAAAACCGGCGGGTATATAGGAGTCGATTAACCGTGTGCTATATCGAACCGCGGCAACTGCTGTTATCGTTAATCAGCTGGCGCGCGGGCCCAGATAAGGACATTATAAAGCCGGCCGAGAGAAACGTAGCTCGATGTCTCGCGTTGGGGGAAAAAAAAGAAACGTTATACGACATGGAGTCACGAAGGATGGCAGTCCGAGCGAGAGGAAGACGGTACGGGCGAAGAGGTGGAGTAGAGGGCTGAGGGAGGGGGGGAGCAGCTCACGAGGCCGAGACGCTCGGCGATTGGAGGGGAGCGGTATATCGACCCGCAGCGGGAGAGAGAGAGAGAGGAGATCAACATGGCGTCGTGTGCGCAGACTCGAATTCGAGAGACTCGTCCTTCGTTACTTTGGCCGCCGCTGCGTTGGCTGGCCGACGGACGAGAAAGAGAGAAAGAGACGCGCGCCCCGACGATGGCCGACGGCTGGGACACACACATCCGATACGACTCGAGAAAAGAGGCTTGATTGTCGAGAGAGATTTTTCTGGCGCGGGAATAGCCGAGAGAGTGGGCCTGGGAGATTGAAAAAGAACACGTAGTTGATGGAGACAGGCTTGAGAGCGTAGCCTCGGCTCGGCGAGGAAGGTGGCACGAATTTCCTCCGAGTCTCATATGGACGCGCGCGCGAGAGAGCTCACGTGGAATCTTAAGAGGGAAAGGGGGAGGAGACGGGACTCGAGGCCTTCGAATGAGATGATTTTATGCAGCGCGGCCTTTAAGGATGAGGAGCAACTCTCGAGTGCTGCACTTAGTAGTGAGGGAAAGAGAGAATGGACGCCGGGAATCTTCGACATGCCGGACAGATAATGGAGCGTGCGGCATACTTTTCTCTTTCTCGTTTTTCTCTATCTCCTTTTTTTTCTCTTTCAGTTTCTGAAAGCCGACGATCATTTATTTAAGCACTTTCTTATTTTACTTGAAATACAACATTATCAGATTCATTATTGGAGAATGGACGAGGAGAGAGGGGGGAGAAGAGCGCGAGAGCGCGTGCATACAAGCGCAGTCATCTTGAAATTTTGATAAAATTTCAACGTCGCCGTCGTCGCTGTTTTTAAAATATTAATTGATTTTCTTTCTTTCTACGCGCAGAGAAGGCAAGAGAGGAGGGCGGCGAGGCATAAAATTTATGCGCCGATGTTTTACGCCGCGTTCGAGTAAAATGCACTCTAAATACGAAGCTTTTATTTACTTTTATTGAATAAGTCCAGAGTCTCGGCGCTTCAAGTTGGAAACGTGCATTTTCCCGCCGTGGTGCGAATAAAACAGCAACAAAAGCAGCAACAAAAAAAAGGGAACAAAAATTAAAATACATTTTTGCCCGAAAGTTTAGAGTTTCCCCGGGGGCGAAGGGTGTATTATACGCGTTGAGATAATACTAGAAATGCAAGAGAGCAACGCGCGTAACTTTATTATAACTTTGTTTGCATATATTACTTAATTTCAAGTTACACTCGTGCGGCTCGTAAAAATTTTAACGCTCGCTCTAAAAATACAACGCGCTTGCTCCTTGGAGAGTATAGCTGCAGGTGAATATTCATCTCGTTCCTTCTCCATCGGGTAACTTTCATTAAAGATATTGAAAGAAAGAAGGCAAACACATCGGCCCGATAGTCTCAATTCCGCGCTCTCTGCACTTCTCCGATGTAGTTCTCGAAAAATTCAGCTTATATATCCAATCGGCTGAGCCGTCGGGTTGAGCTCCAGAGGAGAGAGAGAGCCGTATACGCCGAGCGGCCAAGCGAATGGGAGAGTCCGACGGATGCCAAGCTGCTGCTCCTCATCGCGGGCTTTATGAACTCGGCGTCTTTCGCCTCCCCCCTCGACTTTATGATTAGAGGGCAACGATCCACAAAATTGCAACGTCCCCCCACCACCTCCCTGCACACTACCTTCCTCATTCCTCGTTCTCTGCTTTCATTTCGCTGCTCGCTATTGTTCTGCCGGCAAACTCTTTCAATTCTTTCCTCGACTGTTTTTTTTCTCGCCCTCCTCCGTATCCCGGATTCCGCGTCCGTCGTCCAATCCCGCTTTTTCCGAGGCAGCTCGCTTTTTCTCTACCTCGTCCTCTGGCTCCGGAGTGTATTAGATTGGCTCCCGGGATACGTGACCTCGCTCGAAAATCGACCTCATTCCCTACAACTCGCCAGCAGCTCTCTCGGCTCCTGGCCCTTTTCTACCTTCCAATATATATACGCACACATACCCATTTTTCTCTTCCATTCGCAGGCGAGACTATTTTTCTCCTCGTCTCCCTCCGCGTATAAACTGCTTCTACTTCTCTCATCGGCGAAAACGAATGATGAGGGCGCCTTTTTTTTCGGCGACTCGTTCGTTTGAGTCTCGAGCGTTTTCAGCTCGGCGCTATATAAGCGCGAACAGTTTTACGTCTCGAGCTGCTGAGAGCTTATCGGGCTCTGCTCATCAATATTTTTGCTCACGTTTCGAAAAACTTCGATCTCCACGCTTCTTTTTTAGTATCGCTCTGTCGCGAACTTTTTTATTTTGTTGATTTCGGATCGGCCAGAGAGGGGGGGGGGCAGTATTCGACTCACGCTGCTGCACTCGGATCGGAAGTTATGAGAACCGGAAAGTTATTTCAAATTTTAGCGTCGAGCGTAGGATTTAGACGTAATATTCAATTTATAACGTTGTTATCGCGTATTTTAACATTTTGCTCGTGCGGTAACCCTGTAGGAAATTCCAACCATCATATCACCATTTTATTTCGAATAATATACCGAATGGCCATCTTTCCGACCAGCACATCACCAGAAAGCCTGTT
>JAPYYQ010000942.1:0-44404 GCA_030522585.1 Anagyrus pseudococci
CAACTCGTGTGAGTTGTCACCCTCGCTTCGCTCGGGCGACAAACCTCACACTCGTCGTGAATCATTTTTCACGCACTTGTATCGAAATGTACTATTTTCTTCGTTTCTTCCATCCGCGCCGAAATAAAAAATCAACGAGAAAAAAAATCTCCGCAAAAATACATCGGTATGCTTGAGCTCGCGATAAATAAAACAATAAAACAGCAACTATACGTCGAGCGCTTCGGAATTTTTCCGCGCTAGATCGACGCGGCTAGCCTCAGCTTTGAAATCGTTCTAGAATCGCGAGACCTTGAGCCTTTAGCGTTTATCTCGCTGACTTCTCAGACTCGTGCTTTCCCTCGCCCTTCTGACCTGCTTTACGCGACATTTCCTGCCTCCTCTCCTCCAACTTTAAAACACCCGTGTATTTTGACTTTACAGCCCGTAGCGACGTGATTTCCACATGGAGCGTTTTATGCGCCTATACGTTGTAGGTATACAGGCAGGCTTTTCGCGTAAAAGCGATGCGGTTAATTTTCCTTGTTTTACGCGTATAACGTTGTTTCCGGGAAATATGATCGAGACCGCATTCTCGCAAGCACACGTCGAGTGACCTGAAACGGGTGAATGCGGGCGTTGCTTTTAACAATTTTCAAACGCAAAAAAGTTACAAGATTTTTGGAAAATACAAATCGAAGTACGTTTTCTTGTACTGTCAAAGCTTTATAATGAATATAAAGTATAAATCGATAAAATAATGAAGAAACCGAGAAAACACGTCGCTCAACGCTGCACAAACATGTTTCATTATTTTCTGTCTATCGCGTTAAATAAATATATAACATATATCATCGCTTACGTAAGAAACGAGATCAACGCGCGTTATTTTTTCGCAAGACAATGTATACATGAATTGATACAAGCCGCGGTACGTCTCTTTATCTGTCGTTTCAAGTGCTTGTTTACGATGTCGATGGAAAGAGCGTAGACATGTGACAAAATCAGATAAACAACGCGATCTAACTTCTTATCGATCTCCGCAATTTCACGCTTCAACAATTGCGTTTAAATCTTGGTATCAGTGAACAACAATATTTAAGCGTATACGATAACTAGCGAAAAAGGTAGAGACCGTAGGCAATTGGGCAATCTAACGATCCCACGAAAGCGAGGGTAAGCTCAAAGAAGCAGTTTGCGCATGGGATCGCAACGCACTTGTCAAAGCGCATATGTAAAAGTTAGAGTCAATTCCCGGTCGCATCTCCGGCAAGTGAAAGATCACGATCGGCATATCCGGCTTGCTCCCGAGGCTTGATTATCCATCGGCGGGGCTCTCTTACACCCCGTTGTTTTCTCCGTCTCCAATTGCTTGTCTCAAGGAGGAAATCGTCGAGCCAATTGAGCCGGTGTATGTGCTATCGGTGGGCTGCTTCGGCAATTGCGCCTCCCGGCTGAAATGGCACGATTGCATTTTTCCTGCTTCCAATTTTGCAAGCCGCCTGCCGAGGCCGCGTTTCTTTTTCTCTCTCTCCCTTGGCGACGGCAAAAATTAAGACTCGCGAGACACTGAGTAATTAAGCTGAACGATCTCTCGAGCGCGAGTTAATTGTGCGGATAGGGTAGAGAACGGATGTCGCGTATCCCACGTAAGTTTTTTTCTCTTTTTCCGTAAGATAGCTTTTTTAAAGGATTAAATCCCGGATTTTCCTCGTGGACTATCTTTCTTTTTTAGCTGGAAACTGCGAGTTTGGATAAACGACTATGGGCTGGAGGAAATGTAAGAAACCGTAGCAGGAAAATATTGAGCTATGCAAGGTCGGTTGCCGCGGGTTCATAACGTGACTGTAATATCTTGAGGTGCCAACCGCGAAACCGCAGAGTTTTTTTTTCATCCAAGCGTTCGCGATACTTTTCGAGCAGCTACTTTTTCTTTGCCGTAGTCTCGCCTTATCGCTCATCAAGAGTTCAGCCTCAATTGTCAGCATTTTTTCCCGACTCGCGCCATCGTTACGTCAGCTATCGGAGACGATAATCATTAGAGATGTATGCGTAAGACCCCCGACGTCTGATTCGAAAAACACCTGTCCTGATATCTCTCTTTCTTAAGAGTCTCGAGTCTCGTTGCGCATACTTACTTTATTCTCGATCGCGGCTTACCAAATCATTTTTAATTAGGTCGTAAAACGTATACGTTTCAAGTGGCTGTAAAACATTTGATAAAGTATTTATTAAAAAGATACGTATTACTTTCAAACCTTAAAAAAATATGTTACTCCGAGAGCGATTCTATCCGAAGGCTCAAATCGGGCGAACGCGCTGACTCGTTGGCGCAGTTTTGCGATTTTCGACTTTTCCAACGGCGATGCTCGTCGTGTGCACTAACAATCAAATCCTCGTCGCTCCTCCTCTTGGTACTCGAAAGTTCAACTACTTCCACGGAATCACCTCTATCTCGCTGCCCATTATGTGGTCGTTTGGTAAACAGCTCGGACAATGCGTTGTTCATTTCGTTATCTCCCGCAGCTCGATTTTTCCGAAAAGCCGATCTTGCGTGATCTTTCAACTCGTCATTTTCTTTTTGATGTTTGCGAACCAGTGGAGTCTCCTCAGACAAGTCTAACGATTTCAAAACGTCGGTCGTCAGTTTGATCTCGCTGCTCGTCACTCCTCGTCGTTTCGTTGGCCTTTTAGTCCTGGACGTGACGTTCGCCTCGGAGAAGCTAGTAAAAGCCGCGCTGTTGTGCTGGCGGGACTTGATATTTGGTTTGGAGCTCGTTTTCCGCGGGCTGGAGCATAACCAACCGCAAGTCCTGGGGCGTGGAGCTGCTTCGTTTGTTTCATCGAAGTCCATACGTTTGTTCACCTCGTCGTCCGCATGCGATAGTGTTTCTTCCTTCCACGCGACGTCGCGGTTATCCTCGTCGTAATCAAAGCAACTTTTATCCAGCTTCTTCGTCTTTCTCTCTTTATCATCGCGTTTACTCTTTTCCAAACTGACCGTCAGCGTGGACGCGCAGGATTCATCAGTATCGCAGGATCGTTCCAGATCTTTCTTGTTTGTTTCGCTATCCTTCTTTCTGCCACTGGCACTCTTTACCAATTCTCTGTACTTTCGCTCCTTGTCCGTGCATTTCTGTCTCAGCTCCTTCTCGAGTTTCGTCAATTTTCGATTGAGCTCGTTGAATCCGCTATTGAATTTCGACAAAACACAGGTGGTAACCTCTTTCTTCCTCACGCCGCAACCGTTGCTCTCGTATCTACAGCGTTCCTTCTTCTTCCTTGTCGTCTCATCGCAACTAACGTAGCACATATCTGCCAAAACAACAAACCAAATCATTAGCAAATACTGAAAAGAAAATCCTATTCTCAAACAAAGCTCAACACGCGCAGAAACACCACCAACCAGATCTCCAAGGATCAGGTATGCCCTGCAGCATCGGCAATCCACGCTCGTTGCACACGTAATCGGTAAGCCGGGCCTTCAACCGATCCATCTGAGCCTCGCCGCAGTCTGGCCGCTCGCGCCAAACCTGGTACTCCAACCAAGGATCCGGTATTCCGGAGCGCAGTCCAACCCGCCCGTCGGATCTCGATCGGCAACAGGCGATGGGCTCTAACAATCGAGCTCTACCAAAAGGTCCTGGTACGACGGTACGAGCCGCGGTCACCTCTGCCCAACGAAGCCGCCAGCCCAGCGAACCTTGCATCCGACGTCTTCTCGACTCTGCCTCTGCGCGTTTTTGGGGGGAGAAGGCAAGCGGTTAACCTAGAAATTTGATTAACTTTCAAAAGAGGTAATTTGACTTACCAACCGATCGACTCCGGCCTTCGCTTCTTGCTCTCAAACGACGATGGTCCATTTTCTCGTCGTTTAGATTATCAGAATATAAAAGAGCTTCTTATATTGATTCTGTTTACTCTCGCCGTCTCTCACATTTTCCGTTACAAATGTGAAGTTCTTTCTTTGTCCATGTACGTTAACCTATCAATAATCAGGCACACAGTGATGATTGTCGCTGATTGGAGGATTCATATAGCAGTATTAACAAGTGTTACGAATAAAAGATTCGAACGCTTCTTTTGAGCAATAGTTTGTTTTTTTATTATTTTATCAATTTTCGCTTAATAATCTTAGACAGTAGCCGAGTTGGCCGCGACAAAAAAGCGCACGGGCCCTTTCTCTCTCTTTTTCACAGGCATATAATCGCACACACGCGCAGCGAACGAGAAACATGCGATAAAACGAACGCAAGTTGACCTCGCATCCACGATCGCTTTCCCAAAAAAAGAAAATCGTTCGCTATTACATATTTCTTTGGCCGATCAAGCATACACGCATTATCGTCCGTTTGTTGGTCTTACATAGGAGGCCGAGGGGGGGTTTAAAAGGGGTTGTAGGGGTTATTGGTTATCTCGAGAGAATAAGAATCGTCCTTTATTATCTTTATTATCAAAGTTGCTTCGTAGTCTGTGCCCGAAATATATAATGTCGCGCGAGGCGCCTGTATAGCCCCGCTCTTCTATTTCTCTTTGGTTTTGTTTCTTCTTTTTTTTTTGTTTTTTCAACATGTACATTATATATCTTTTATAATACGCTTAAAATTACAATACAAATGCGCGCATTGCTCGTGTGTCACCGCACAAAAATTCGTCGTCGACGCTTTCGCGAAAATCAATTGCTTCGTACATCGAGTGGTGTGTGGTTTGTGTGTACGTGTGTGTGCCGATGTTTCGCAAATAAAAGCATTTTTCATAGCCTTTACCCTCGATTGCTAAGAAAAAATTTAGTCCCTTTTCTAAAAACGATACTCTTCGTTTTTTTGGATTTCATTTCTTCTTTTTTTCATCCTTAGTCGCATAAAACATGCAAAGATACGTTTTTTCTTACGTTCTCTCTCAAAAGCACAGCCCAGTTTTAACGTACGCGCTTTAATGATTTACAAAAATCACTTGTTTTCTTTATCGTAGATTTACTTGATAATACGATTTTAATGGGGGGGGGGGAAAAGTATACAAAAGCCGAAAACGATTGGTAACGAGAGAAAAAAAAACGCGAATTTGAAAAAATTTAAAGTTACTTTTAAATAGAAGCACCATTGTTTTTCTTTTTAATCTATACGCAACTTACCAGAAAAGCTCAATAAGGTCCGCCGAGGAAATGATGGGCATTAAAACAAAAGAAGCTTTCAGTTCTCAAAAGTCTTCGATCACGTGCAATTTAGCCCTTAAGACGTAATTTTCATTATTTTTTTATCAAAAGTAAGTGACTTAAAAATTAACTCTACACGATCGTTAAATAGATATAAGTACAGATGATTATTTATTATGTCTTGTGCATTTAATGGTTGTATTTGTTTATGCATGTACTACGACTTCTTATTTATTACACGTGAATCTTTATTTTCTTAAGTCGCTCAATAAGCGAGCTTAATGCAGGCACTCGCTTGACCATTGCACATATTATTATGCTGAAGACGTCGTTACATAATATTACAACTATAATCTTTCCTTTCTTCGCTCTTTTCGTCTAACACAGCCATATTAAATTTATCCAAAAACAAACTCACTTTTTTTCTCGTCTCTTCGTTTCTCTTTTTTTTCATTTCATTTATATTGGATTTATTTGGTTTTATTATTTTATTTATTTCTAATTCATTTGGTAAACTATAGAAAAACGGGGGAAGAAACAAAATCGGACAACCATGACACTGCAGGCCTCCGTACAAAAGTTGACTCCGCGAAATTCACGCGGATTTGTTTATATCGTCATACAAAATTACGGTTTACAAATCATTGCTTAGATTACTGTCAGGTGCATTTCGCTTGTATAGTGAGATATATCATTAATTTTTACCATGTATACGCAACAAAAATGTTCAATTAACGTTACATATGTTGGTTAGCCTTTTTATACATATATGTGTATTCTATACGCGCTCATTGCATTCTTGGAAAAATACAAGTACAATTCGACTTCGTCATTTTTTCAATTATGTTTCTTCACGTGCATAATTTTTTTTTCTGTAACCCGTTCGAGTTTTCCTTTTAACGTTTTGCAATATTTTTACATTTTGTATTCATTTAAAATCTCGTAAAAATATTGTATTTAAATGTTGAGATCTTTCTCTCCACATTCTAACATTTTCTTTCTAACATTTTACATATCTATGAGCTGACAAAAACATTTTTAAATCAAGATAGTTTTTATTGAGCCTGTCTTTGCGTAATATTCTGATATACTACATTGATATCTAAAAAAGTAAAATACAGTTTATAATTAAATAATTTTCTTCTATTTTATAATTATCCTCTTTTCTTTTAAATTTTCCATTAATAGACTTGTGATTGTACATATTGATGTTGATAATGGAATGAAATCGCGTTTTTCATTAGACACGTGAACATTAGTGCTAAATGATACGTATATATTCATAACAATGTTCATAAGAAATATCTTTTTGGCTTCATTTTAGTTTTTGTTAATTTTTATTAATCGGCAGTTATTTCATACTGAGTTTCATCATAGCAGCAGAGCTGGTAGAGAGCGGAAAGAGGGGTTTTAGGTAGGTAGGGTGTTTGTGTTGAGGAAAAACGCGATTCGCTAGATTTAGTCCAGCGCAAACGTGAGACTCGATACGCATTTGTCTCAATACGCTGTGGTTACTTTCTCTTCTTTCTTAATAATCGCAATAGTACATTGTATTCGTTTGTTTCCTTTGTTTACATAAACACACGTGCAAGCACAATTATAACGTTATATTTTACGCTTTACCCGACTCATCGAGCAGCGAGGCGATTCGGCAAAAAACGACTGCAGCACACAACTTATCAGTTTACACATACTAGCAGTTATTTCTTTTTCTTTTTTTTTTATTTTGATCGAAATTAGCAACGTTTATCATCTACAGTCAACTCGGGTGCGACAAAATTATGAATTCCGTCGTAGACGAAAATAAGCGAAAATGCACATGAAACATAGAGAGCGGCTACATTCAATTTATCTAGGAAAAATCTTGTTTTATACAGTTTAATCGTAATATTTTGGTATAATTATGAAGATTACTTTTCTCTTTCAAAAGGTATATCTCAAAAAAGAAATTAAGTATTTCATAAAATTGTCGTTGAAGTTTAAAAAAAAGAGGGAAACATGATTTAGTGGTCAGTATTTTCCTTCATTATGCTAAGTTTAACAGTTTGTATTTATGATGACAGATAGTTTTACTTTTTGTTCTTTCATTAAACAATATGAAAGTACAGTCCAGTTCAATATTATTCTCAAAAAACAATTGGACGAATATCAATTGTTAATTTAACGTTTGTGTAATTTAACGTTCAACACTTAAAAACTATTAATTTTAACAGGTTGATATTATTCAAATAATATCTGGTAACTTTTTCACAATTATTTATCAGAAACAACTATTACTTTTCTTTGTTTTACGTCTTTAATTTCTTGGCTTTCTGCAATAAAGTAATGAAACTTGCAAAGTCTACATTATGAATAACATTTTTTCTGAATAGCGAAAATAACTACTTGTGTTAATGTACATTATTAAATGTTTTTACGGGATAAAAATTATGTCTATAGTTGACTAAAACGTAACTGATATTAACTGTTAAAAAAGTAATAGAAGATATCTGTTTTTGGATTTTCTTAGGTTGACAGTTCAGTAAATTTAACTCGAAGGCATCGTTATTGATTTAAAATAGGAATAATCGTAATAATAACAGTAATAATATATTTTTATATTTTTAAGTTAATATTTACTTGTAAAAACTATTAAAAAATAAGCGTTTACGTTTACTTGACAAGCGCGTAAACACATCATCTTAGATAAAATGTTTTGTTTTTTCTCACAAGTAAATTATTTCGTTGTTCATAACTTTGAATCGCTATCGTAAGAAATAATGAAGTTTTCATTACTGATATTCTTCTCGTTCCTCATTACATATTAAACACACTAACATCTCGTTCTTAATAAGGTATGACTAGTCATTAGTTACTATCGTTACAATCATAATTCTCTCCGTCTCCCTCTCAAAATTACAATAGTCAAATTGTAACAACAACAGCTAGCGAGCCTCCGAAAAATATCCAAACCTTTTCACGAAAAATAGCAAAAAACTGAGCTTTCCATCGCAGCGACTGTCACTCCGAATCCTGATTTACAACTCGAAAGCCTTAATCCACAAAAACCAAAATCGTGTAAGTAGAGAATAGATGAATCACTCCTTTATCTGACTAGTTATGTCCTTTCCTTCAAGTTTTACCGCCACCTCCTTAGTCTTGACGTTCTTGGTCTCGGGTTTGGGTTCGTCGGAGACGAGCAGCAGCGGCAGTCCGCCCAGAACCATGCATGTGCCCATGAAAAGGAAGCAGACATTGTAGCTCCCGGTCACGTCACGCATGAAACCTGCAACCATCAAAACAACATGTTTACTTTTTCTTTTTTCTTTTTAAAAAGAAAACATTAAAACTACAAAATAAACTTTTTATTCGTGGGTCGACTTGCATTTGACACAGCAATTCTTAGTAGTTCTATCGCGAGAAGTATTTTTTTGATAAAGCGAAAGTTGATATTGTGATCGAACGAAATGCGAGACTCACGAAAACGACAAACAAGAGAAAAATACATTGAACACTAGACGCTTAAAGCGCGCGCGTGACTCACAGTATCTTCGAAAGCGTATATTGCGTAATTGTTTGTCGCCGGGAGTTGAGGCGAGAAGTAAAAAACGGTGACGCTTTCGGTAAGCCTTTGAACAAATTTAATTGAAGATTGTGGGAATGTGCGTGTTTGAAAGTTGAGCTTGTGGCTGATGTCCCAAGAGGATTGTCACGTTTAATTAAAGTTTTATTTATCAAGAGGGTTAATTCATTACTGAATAAAGTACGTTATCGTCTGTTCAACTAATGGATAATGAATTGTAAAGCCCTTTCTAAATTTTTAAATATTTTTTAATGCAATTTGCACTCTTTTACAAGAAATACGAGAATAAATTGGAAAACGATATTGGTTCATTCCTAAAAAATATATGTATTATAAAAAAACACTAAAAAGCAATCAGACAGTTCTGATAGAAACAAGAGCGCCTTGCTCTCCTTGAACTTCAAGCACGATAAATCTCCCCGATCTTCCGTTTATTTATATCACACACGGAGTCCGTATAGCCTGAGACAGCCATGGCAACTCTGGTTAGCTCGAGTACAAAGATCGATAAACCCCCTCGTTCTCTCTCAATTTTCCGCAGACACAAAGTTTCCCGCGCGTAGTTTCTCGTGGAATCGATTAAGATGGAAAAAAAAAGAATTCTTGGTAATTCGTTCACAGGCAGCCCCCCACTCGTTCGCTCATCTGTCGTCTAGCACAGAAATATTCATTTCACGCAAGGCCGAGTTTGCTCGTCCTTTATTGCCTCCCCGAGCGTGTGTGTTCTCGTTTGCTCGGTAAAAAGACTCGCGCGCGACGACAATGTCAAGTTCACGCGCCGCTCGTCCGACCGATCGATTATTTCGATTTGAAGATTCCATTTGCGAGCTTTTCAGTATTAGCTCGGAAAACTCTCTAGCTTAAAGAGCATAGTTTCTTTCTCTCTCTCTCTCTCGCTTAACCGGTTATTTCGTTGTGTTTTGTAAATGGACTCGTGAAAAATGTATACGACGCTATATAAACGTCGTAATAAAATTCGACGTTGATAAGTAAATTTATACGACGACAGCATTTACAAAGTAATGAAAGCAGTGTGCCGTTTTTGAAAGTGTGTCAACGTTCTATTGAATATTTGAGAGGCATGTACTGTGTGAATCCGATATGGTTTATCAACGAGCACTTGAAGTTTTTTATGACCAGCCCGCGTGTCTCGAGTTTAACTAATGTCTTGCTCGAGAACAAAGATTAAACCTACTTTCAACGCTGTTCCCTTTGAGGAATCAATTTTCATGATTTTGTCATAGGGAAGGCAAGGCGATCATTTGATATTTAGCTGATATTTGATCTCTTTTCGTAAAATTATTCGTTCCAAATTCCCAGAAAGAATAAACTCAATGTTGTAGCTTATAATTATTTAAACGATAGATTCGCGTTTTTAATGCCCAAGTGACTGTAGCCGAGTCATGCGATATAAGTCACAATACTATGTACCAAAGAGTCCACTGATTAATGTGCAGACGATGAAACTTTGAAATTGCTGGATAATTGCGCTCGTATTATAAGTTTGAAATTGCATGCATTGCGATTTCATTACCGTGGAATATATACATGTTAGGTACGACGATCAAAAGTGCTGCGTTATAATATCAGGCTCGATTTTATTTCGTGTGTACATGTATTTAATAAAAATAAAAAAAACGTCTATTGGAAAGTTTAATAGTTATATTTATAAATTGCTTTGATATCCAGCCCCGCGTCTAAACGTTTTGACAAGCCGCGCGGTCATTAGCAAATTTTCCACTACTCTGCATTTAATTCGGCTCTTTCTATTTTCGTTGGCATCATTAAAGCATTATATCTCCAAACAAACAAATCTTCTTCCTCTCGTAAAAATATATATTTAACTAAATATATTAATAACTCGGCTTTGACTCGGTCTTCAAAATGCCACATTCGTACGGTTTTCCGGTTATTAATTCACTTTTAATTCTCGAGCGCTCAATCAACTTATTTTCGTACGGCCATTAAAAAACCCCCTCCTCTCTCAATCAATATTCCATTCGAACGGAGCTCCGCGTTCAAACGAGCAAATATTGCCTTTGTCCGCAATTATCCCTCTAATTTATTTTCCACCCCAGGCCCCCTCGACTCGCACAAATCATTCCTCAGCTCGTTTCCAAAAGCACAAACTGGATCCGAGCCAGCGAGAAACGCACGCGCTACGAAAAACACGCGAAAAAAAGGCAATCGAGTCAGCGACCTCTCTGACCCTTATAAGCACACACAATTGCATTGAACATATATTATATCTGACCTGCAAGTGGGGGTATTGTGATGGCTCCGATGCTTTGAAACATGCGCACGAGTCCGTAGCTCGAGGATATCTTGTCGGTGCCGTACTGGTCAGCGAGTAGTACAGGTACCAGAAGGAACCAGCAGCCTAAGCAGAGTCCGTAAACGCCGACGGCACAGGCGAGGGCGTAGAACGAGTGCGCTACCGGAATGACAAGAACGGACACACCCGCACCGACGATGCTGAAATGATGAAAAAGCATTAGCAGCCGAGTCTAAGAAGGGACGTTGCAACACGACTGTAGACCAACCTGCCGATGTATCCCTTGCGTCGATCAAACAACTGGAGATCGGACAGCCATCCTAGACCGAGTCTACCGCAAAGATCTAGTACTGCGGATATCGCCACGAGATAGCCCGCCTCGGGTTTGGTGTAGCCACTCGCGTGCACGTAAGCTGGCAGATAGTAAAGCATGTAGGGACTGCCGGTCGACATCAAAGTCACCGAGACGCACATCAAGATAAATCGAGCTTCGCGAAGCAGACCGAGGTCGATGTAACGGCCGATGCGCTGACCGAGCGATTCGCGCGAGGCGAATTGAGAGGTCGAGGAGCCGCGAGCTTCTAGGTACTGATGCTGTGGTTGCTGCTGCTGCTGGGCATCATTGTGAGGGCCTACTGCTAGGGCCGAGGAGCGTAGGGATCTGTTGGCATGAATTATCCGTATGGTTTATGTCGATTTATCGTCGTAGGCAAAGCAACCGCTCACCTTTGAGACGAGCGCGATTTGTAGAAGCAGGTGGAGTCGGTCGACAGATCTTCTACGCTGTGGAGGATGCTGGAGCTGCGTATCTTGGAGATCGGCTTGGCACTAATGGTCTCGCCCATTATGTCCTTCTCCTCCTCGCTGTCGGTCAGCTCGGCTGCCAGTTCTTTAAAAGAACATGCCAAAGTATTGTCAAAACTGCCAAGACGCAATATCCAACGTAGATTAGCGGCTTACCATTCGCCTGGGCCGTGTTCTGGTGGAACAGCTCGTTGAGCATGTTGTTCTTCGCCGTCTGATCGTTAGCAAAGAGCATCTCGAGCCTCTGTCGGGTGTTTTGCTCGCTGGTTTGCTGCTGCTCAGTCGTGGCCGGCTGGGTACTCTCTTCTTCGTCTTCCTGCTCGTAATTGTTCTCGAGCGGCCTGTAGAGGCTGGCACTCGCGCAGACGTGGAGCATGCAGCCACCGAGGATGAGGAGGGTGCCGTGGAAACCGTAGTTCGCCACGAGGAACTCGATCAACATCGGGAAGACGAAGCTCCCGGCCGCGGTGCCCGACACGCAGATACCGTTTGCCAGTGCTCGGTGCTTGTCGAAGTACTGGGATACCAGGATTATCCCTGGGGTCGTTGATAGGCCGCCTCCGATACCTGTAGGGTGTTTTTTTTCGTGTATTCTTAATATTGTTTCTTTTTGTTCTCGCTTTGTAGCAGAAAATTTCAATAATAAGTTCTGAGAAATATCGCATAGACGCAAACTCCAAAGAATTCGGTTGCGTATGCGTATATATGCTTTGTACTTGTGCGTGACCTCATTATTCTTGGAACAGAACGCTCTCATCCACTTACTTATTTATTTTCCTTTACTTTTTCTCGTATAACCAATCAATAATTCGCATACGTAGAAAAAGTTTTTTCGTTCTCAACTCGAATATTACTCATTCATGCTAAAATTGCAGTTGGTAAATAATCAACATTGTATACGTAGTAATTTAAAGGACAAAAGTCGCTCACCTGTTAAAACGCCAAAAGTGAAGAGTAGGTGTATCAAGCTCGTCGCAAAGTAACTAACGATCAGGCCCAGCGAGCTAAATAGTCCGCCGACAAAAACGACCTTCTTACAGCTGTACTTTTGGCTCAGCATGCTCGTTATGGGAGCTGAAACAATAATTTTGCGTTATTGCATCAAACATTGCCGCCTGCCAATCGATTGGACGAAAAGAAAGAAAGAAAGCTTCCATAATCTTATTATCCCCAGCGATAGGTATATAAGCCTCGGCAAGGAATAATCTTTAAATGCATTTGGAGAAAGACCAATGTTAGCACGGACACATATATACCGGCAGCTTTATGCCCTTTTGCGCTGTTTGCAGAGCTAACGTGGGCGTGTTCGTCTAATCGAATTTCTCGCGAAGCGGCTCTGGAGGTGAAAGGGCCGAGGGAGTGTATAGCTGCAAACGCAATCGTACGCTATATAATTGCCAGCGGGGGTATATAGCTGGCGCACCAGCCGGCTTGTTCTTAACGTACGCTAACTCCGCAAAAAAACGAGGCATATAATTTTTTTTTCATCCTGTTAGCAGCCCGACAAAGCTTTCGTTTTTCTAAAATATTCGTGCGCTTGTATTGTACGTTTTCTCTCTTCGATTATATTTCCATTGTGGCAGATCAATCGACGTACGTACAGGGGATATGGTCATTAAAATTGAAAAATAAATGTCGAAACAAAAGTAGCCCACGACGATTTCCGCGAGAGATAAAGTTTATTTCGATCCGCTTCGTCGTCATTACTCCTGACCAACTTTTTCGTTTTATTTTTGCATCGAAAAATCAACACAGCGCGCAATGTAGGGCTTGCCACTTGAAAAAAAAATGCTCCTAGGTCACTAGTACCCAGCAGGCTCGCTCTCTCTCTCTCTATCTCTCAAGTTTAACAACGCTCTCTTCGGTTACATCGCAGTTACGTAATAAGCCTTCCCCTCCGGGCCGCAGGAAACAACGAGATAGCAGGTGCTCGTATACTTGAGTCGTTAATCTATCTCTGCAATTGAGGATTTGCGATCGAACGCCCCCCCCCACCCACTCTGCCCACCTATCTCGAGAGACATTCGTGTCGAGTGTCCGCGAGTAATCGGATTTTTCACTCAGGCCGGGTTCCAACTGCGAAACTCGTCTAGTGCGTCTTTCTTTATTATTTTCTTTCTTTTTTTTGTTTCCATTTGCGCGCTGCGGCCTTCGGCCTGAGAGGGAAAGAGCTATTGTGACGAGCGAGAGCGGCATTGAGAGAGAAAGTTTTTCGGTCTCTGCATCTGATATTTGCTGCCGGCAGGAAATGCGCACGTCCGAGATGTTTTGCCTCGTATAACTTGGTTTTGGTTTACGCCCGGATTGTTGGAATGTCATTTCGAATGTTGCTATTTCGTTTGGGGCTCTGATGTAAATGAGGTATTTTTAATTAACGACACAAATTTAACGAAGATAATAAAATGATGCTGAAATTGTTAATTTTTTAAAAAAAGTATTCGTTGACGTTAAATTTGTTTATAGCGTCAAAATATAAAACTCGTTAAATTTTCAGACGATTTAGCTGCATCCGCGTGTTATCTCACTCGCATCTTACGCAAGCCTTGCGTAAAGCCCATAAAAATTCACGTGCGCGTGAAAAATAAGAAAAATTTGAATCTCGTTTATGCAAGGACGAGCAAAGCTCGACAAGAATGTTAACGCTCGATCTACATCAGCGCATGTATGCATAGCGACCGGGCTATATAAATTGTTTCCAGAAACCTGAAATTTTAATAATGCCGGCATTTAGAGCCTCGCCAATTTTACATTTCAAATTCTCACTCCCGCAGTCGTGACATTCAAAATTGCAAAAAACAAAAAAACCAACTCGAAATTTCTGGGAACTCTTTGACCGCGTCGTAAAATTCATGATACGGCCAGAGTCCAGTGTTCCTCGGTAACAATTCTAGCCCACTTAATAAGCAATCCGAGCAGCCGGGGGATCTAAATCTCGAGATGCTCCGATCGTGCACCTGCTTAACTCGCAGGCCTTGACCTCTCTCATCGTCGCTGCTCTCTATCCAGTAGTCGCGGTTGACGCGCGAGTCATACATACAAGCTCTCTCTCTCTCTCTATCTCTCTCTCTCACGTGGGTGGCGCATTATCGCCCACACTTGCCTCTCAAAGCTGAAAAAGCTCGGGCCGAAGCTATATACCGTGGGATGAGAGAGAGCAAACGAGCCGCGGGTTTTCCGTACTTTCGGGGGCTAAGGACGAAGCCGAATGTTTAATCGATGGAAATTAGCCGCTCACGTGCGCGGCGATCGTTAGAGCCGAAAAATAAAACGGCGAAGATTTATGGAATCGATAACGCAGATAACAGATGCGACCGTTTCGAATGTGTTCGTCCCGATTCCGAAGGACGCCCGCAGACAATAGGCGGAGCTTAGGGCTGTTTCTTCTCACGCACCGATGCACCGGCTGATGAAAATTCGCTGTAAACTCGACCAAGGGCTACAACTGCAAAAGGGAGCTCGTCTTTCGGCCGAACATATCACAAAAAGCTCGTCGCTGAGGAATGAGAGAGAAAGTAGGCCGCGCGTCATATATATACAGTCCGCATCAAGGGAGAGAGAGCGGTCCGTGCAATCAGAAAAATAGACTGTGTATAGCTTCTGCGATATCGCTGAAGAGAGAAAAAAAAATATCTCATCGATCCTACCGCGAATTTTTTTTTCTGCGCTTCCAGCTCGTCTATAGACTCGAAAGCCAGCTGAGTTGCATAGATCGAGTAGGGAACGCGGCTTTTCCGCGTTTCTGAATGGAAATCGATTCTATCGTCAACGTCCATTGGTCGTTTCATTAGGCAAACGAAGTGGCTCCGGCTATTGTAAAACTCAAGCCTACGTTAGACGCTTCGAGAAGCTTTTTACGCGCTAACGAGAGAGAAAAAAAGAGAAGACCGCGGGATGATTTTTTTTTTATGCGCGAGATTTTGATTTACGATAATTGAAGAGACGCTATGACGTCTTGCGGTTATACGAGCTTTTTACGGCTCTTGGCGAATTTTATGCATCTAATGGAGACGGGCGGGGAGGGTACAAATACATTTTATCATTATCTTTTACGAGAATTCGATTATGCTTATATGAATTGTTAAACTCTAATTCGATGAATCACACAAATCGAATAACAGGTTTCATACGTGTAGTGAAGACAAAAAAATAATCGATAAAATTACAAACCTAGAGCCAAGCAGAGGCAAGAGAGAATGGCGGGCACCCAGGAGGCGAGCGAGGCCGATTCATCAGGGAAAGTCTCCATGACCTCGACGTAGAGCACGCCGTATGATTTGACAAGCCCAGCGACCCAGAACTGCACGAAGAAGGCGCCGAAAACGACGACCCATCCGTAGCCGCCGTCGAGAGGCTCGAAGCTAATCTGTCGTCTCTTGCGCCTGCGACGTGCCTTGGCCTCCTGCTTCTTAGCCTTCCTGTTCTTCTTGGCTGCTTGACTGGCCCGAGCGGTGCCAAGTTCGCGGGACTTGGCTATGAGGGGCCGAGCTGTTAGCGATGAAATGGTAAGGAGATTGTCGTTGTCCTCGTCCTCCAAGGTCTCCGGAGGACTGAGGTGCGGAGGGACTATGGGTGTCGAGCTCGCGGTCGTCTGCACCACGAGCGAGGCCGGCCTGTAATCATGGTAAGGACTGGCCAGCCGCAGTCGTATTTGAGTTAGTCAAGCTTCGAGTTAATGGAACTGATGCGGAGTGGGAAGCTGTGCTCACCCCTTGCAGGAGCCGGCGTCGTTGTTGCAGGCGTCGTAGACGGGAGCCGAGTGGATGGAGAAGAGGGAGCCGAGCTGCTGGCTCATAGCCTCGTCGATGCAGGGCGCCGGGCCAATCGTTTCCTGGCTCGTCGTCGCCTGGCGCTCCTCGTTGTACAGATGGACCGCGCAGCCGGCCCGCTCCAACATCTCCTGCTGATGCTGTTGTTGTTGCTGCTGCTGCTGGTGATTGTAATGATGCGGATTGTGGTAGTGGTGGTGCTGCTGCTGATGTTGGGGCTGCGGCTGGGCTTGCTGCCAGGGGTCGAGAGGCGCCTGGTGATGGAGGCTCCACTCGCGTGGCAGTGACATGATCCCGGCGGCCTTGGGGCTACGGCGATCTTCGTTTTGACGATCTGCTTACTAGGCGCACTACTGCTGCTGCTGCTCGCGGGGCGTCCGGAGCGAGGACCCGGATACATTGGACTGCCTAAGTGGGTGCCTGGTGGGCAGCGCTTTCACCAATTAGTCACGGCCCCGCCGGTTCGAGTTTAAGATTGTAAGGGGCTGCTTTTCGGCTTTGCGATCCCCCGAGGATCGGTAAAGCTAGACCGAGCGCCTACATGTGCTGAAACGAGAGATTTATTTAAGCGAGTCGTGCATTTTAAAATTGGAATGGAATAAAACGAGAGAGCAAATGGCAAAAATGGTAAATTCGTTGTGACATACATTGCTCGCTGCGAAAAGCCACGTAAACGAAAAGACAGCCAAATGTACGCGAATATAAAAATAGCGTTATCGGGTATATCGCGCCGCAGTAACATCTGCAGCCGCGTATTCTCCGCGTGCGGCGTATAGCACTCAAGACTGCACTTACCGTTCTGCAGACGTAGGGGAGGTCGACGATCCCTCTCCAAGATCGCGGAACTATCAGGGGGATAGCCTCCCTTAGCAACCTATTGGCTGCGGACGTTGCGCAAGCCCAGCAAGTCTGTCTCTCGAGCTCGCCCTGCAACCGATTAAAGTAGGCCTATTCTAAATAACCAACGAGCTGCGAAAGTTTATTTATGTGTATACAAATCTAGATTTTCGACAATACGCATAGCGACGTGGAACGGCTGTTCGAAGATAAAGCGATAATACGCAGCCGACCTTTATTCTGAGCTCGCCTGGCCCGAAACGCCGACTGGCCAGCTTTAAAATGCACTGGTGATCTAAATTAAAGAGGATGGCGCCGGGACGTTGCTCGAAATTCTTGACACTCGCGCGCGCGCGCTTTATGACGTCAGAACGGACGAGAGATATATGCGGCTATTCCGTATGGAGACGTCATGTTTTTTACATGTTTTCAAGCTTGCTCTGGACGTTCTGGCGGTAGAACTTTGGAAGCTTGCGAATATCTTTTTTTTTATTTTCGATTCGCGTTGCACTTTTTCTTTTTCTTGCGATGCTTTATCGAATTAACGGTCAATAATAATAAAAGCTAAAAACACCTATAGTCTTCCCCTGACAAACAAGCTTAATACTTATCAACAGGCACAACAGTCCACCCCCGTGAAAACAAAATTAAGGGTAAACAGATCGATCCACTTTTCACGTAAACAACAACAGACAAAAAGCCAACACGTTAGTATTTCGTGGGTGTCCGCGCACAAGTTACGCACTGTCCTTCGCACGCGCGTGTATTCGTGGAAAATGGATATCAATGAATTGGTCGGGTTTCCAGGAACAAAAAATAAAATACTGTACACATGCGACGCCTTCAGCTGCGAGAGAGAGAGAGTCCCTCGCGTTTGACCGATCAATGCCGCACATAACCCGCGCGCGAGAGGCTTATTCACGCCCCGCAAACGAAGCCGCTCAAACGTCCCTTATAAACATCCAAACGTATTATCTATACTTTAATTTTGTCGCTTCGGAAGTTATGCCGGGATCTCTAGTAGCACGTATACACACCGCGTTCACCTATTGTGTGTGTGTGTGTGTGTTGTTCCCTAACGTGAGGGGGTTAGTCACTCTGCTGATACATTCCGGGTAATTCTACACGGGACGGAGGAGTTGCAACTCGCGACTTTCTCGTCCGAATTATGCAAGCGGACGCGTTTCATAATGGAAGAGCGAAGTAAGATAAACGGAGACGTAAGAGAGACTAGAGCTCGCTGGAGCGGAATAAACGCTTTGTCCGCTGCATAATATGCAGAGAGAGGGAGAGAGAGGAAGGCGTCCAGCCATTATCGATACGAGGAGAGGGAGTGGGGGAGGGATGAGCTTATCATCGACGCTCTGCACACACGCGACGAGAGTAAAGGGGATGATAACCGATAAGGATGTACGTCGGATTCTTACGAACGAGAGGGATTTCCTTTGGTAAACACGCTGCTGTAGGCCCCCCTTTTGGCTCCGGCTATCGCTGTCGGACTGCAGGCGCTAGGACTACCTCCTGCGCGTATATCCACTGCTGGCGCTGGCGGAGGAACGGTGAATGGCGCGCGCGCGCGCTCTCTCGCGCGGGGGCTGCTCTTCGCGCTTACGGCGCAAGCTCCATCCGGAACGCCGCGCTCGGTGTGGCGGTGCTGCTGCTTTTACTGCTCCGACGATGGTGTGAGGGAGCGGACTTTGTCGCCGAGCGGAAACTTACTGGATCGATAAAGACACCTGGAGACCTGGACACAGTCTCTCACTTATGTGCATGCTTTTGGCTGTTTGCCGCCGAAAAAAACGGATGGAAGTGTTGATGAGGATTGAAGGGATAATGTAATTTTTTGGCGATTTATTTGTTTAATTTAGGAGATGCATGTTTGGAGATAATGTGATAACGCGTAAGAAATATTGGTAAAAACAATTTGTTTGATTTATTAATAAGCGTAAAACGTTTGATTGAAATACGATAATTAATTAAGAACAAACTTGCAATACATAGATAAAGTTAAGTGGTTCTTTTTTAAATATTAGTAATACCGATAAAGTTTGCACACCTTTTTTTCTCTGACTAAAATTAATAAAAATAACGTTGGTTACTTTAGAAGACGTTGGTCAAAAAGAAATTCGATTTATTCAAAAGTTCGAAGGTTAAAAAATTTGAAAAAAAAACAAAGCTCAACTTTTACGATGTCGCAATTTCGAAGTAAGGACATATCGTATCCATGCGCCACGTGCTGAAGACGTCATTCAATGATCTAGCTGGTAGATATCCAAAATTGACGTAAGTTCGTTTGCGGAAACTTAAAAAAAAACTAACTTTTATGCCGATAACAATTGACAAATGTAATGCAACACAATAAAGAATAAACTTTTACCGATATTTTTGTAAAAATATATAGGAGACATACGTCGTTAATTAAAAGTTTAAAAACAAATGCTTTCATTGTAAGAAAAGTTTCGATCTTAACAAGTTCAAATATCAATACGATTCTCTGTTTACATCAATTTTTCAAGACCCTTAATTAAAGTAGTTTAAATTACTTCCTGTGATCGGACCTCTATTTTTACCTTCAAGGATATGCCGTACACATTTCATTTTTTCCACGTGTTTTTGTACCCCCCGGAGACAGATAAAAAGGCTTCCAGCTAGACGTCATCGTCGAGCAAATGAGACGCGTCGTTTTATCAAACTCTTACTCCTCCTCTTTCATTTCACTCGCTGATGTTTCTTTAATCAATCATTTCGACGGCGTATAACATTGGCATTCAATTGTACGAATGAAAGTAAAAAAAATCATTGGTTTTTTTGTTTTAAAGATACTATGAATAATTTATGAGTCGAGTTTCAATTGTATTTCGAATGCGAGGGTCCCCCAATGTCTCAATCGGAAATACGTCGGCCGAGTCTTTGTCTGAGCACTTGTGAAGTACACTCAATTGTACTTCAAAAAGGCTTCAAAGAAAATAATATAAAAATGCCTTGCTTGAGAAATTAATTTTACGAAAATTCAAATTTTATGTAAGCTGCTCTTGTATTTTTATCAGTAAAAACTTGTAACGAAATTCAAAAGTATCCAACAGTATATATTAGATGTTATGTTTATTTTTTATTTCAACAATCATATTTTCTACCTTGCCAACGTAAAGTAATACAGATAATGCCAACCGGTAAACGGATTTAAAAAAATAATCGCTGCAATGAATTTTTCTTTATTTATGAGCATTGGAAGAAGTAAAAGCACTACAACTCAGAATTTATCCTCATTCCTTCCAGATCAGTCAAGTAAATGGTATGTACTAAATTACTAACTAACAATATTATATTACTTTGCGCAATAAGAAAAATTTAACTTAATGGAATTATTTTTATAAATAAATAATTTCAAAATTTGGTTTTAATTAAAAAAAAAATGAATTTCATAAAATATTCGAGACAGTATATTACTTACATTTTCAAAAACAAGAGCAAGTTTTCAAACAGCTGATGAATGGTCAAAAACATAACAACAGACGAAATCGATTATTAGGGTATGCATCCTAACCTCGAAAAAAAGTAAACAAATCAGCTTTACGCTTTGGCAGTAGAGCCATAAAGCTCCGAAAGCTAGATTTAATATTACTGACGATACTGCGGTCAAAATTCATGAAAACATCTTTGCAACGATGAGCGAACGAATGTAACGCTGCAATTATTTAAAGTTTAATGATCAACAGGTCAAACAAACAACGATATCATAGCTTTTTAGTTCTCTTATCACATTGTTGTGGCTTTCTCAATCCTGTTTTGATAATTCATTATGTATATAAAGAAATTTTAGAATAAAAATGTGTGAATACGGGTATAAGCAAAGTGTGACTTTAATTTGTAATAATCTTACTTCATTTATTAAAAATATTTGACTATCTTGATATGGTGTAATTGATAAGACTTTGATAAGGCAGATAAAAGTGGTGGGTTGAGGTAATTGTAGTGAGTGCTAGCTTAAGAAGTACTGAAATTTTATATTTTATTCCAGAAACAAGCTAAAATGGCTCTTAAATTCTGTAGCAATCTATCATTTATGTTTCAAGAAGTTCCAAAAATTATTGATCGCTATCAACTGGCTGCTGAGGCAGGTTTTAAAGCTGTAGAAACTGGATTTCCATTAGGTTTTACTGTACAGCAAGTAGTAGATGCAAAAAAATCAGCAAATGTTCAACAAGTGCTTATAAATGTGTTCACAGGTTAGCTTTGAAATATTATGCAATCTGTAATGGTGTGGATGTATATAAAATATTTGTACATTTATTTCATGAAAGATTATTTTTAACTCAGAATTAATATTAAATTATAGGTGATACAACAAAGGGAGAACTTGGTTTTGCAGCCATTCCAGGAAAAGAGAAAGAGTTTAAAGACAGTATTGAATTAACTATAGAATATGCTAAAGCTTTACAATGTAAAAAGTAAGCTATTATAATTCAACTGTATCAATAAGAAAAAAATCTACAATGATAATAGTTTTTGAAACTGTTGTTAGGATTCATGTGATGGCTGGTAAAGTGGAAAATCCAACATCTGAAAATGATTCTGTTTATGAGAGTAACTTAAAATATGCTGCCAGCAGATTTGAGGCTGAAAATATTGTGGGACTTATTGAACCAATTAACAGTATTACTGTACCTAATTATTATATGAATGATTTCCAAAAAGGTAGTTTTCAAATATTTGAAGTGAAAAGTATTAAACTTATTCAAAGTCAATACTATTAATAAAAAATTATGTTTTAGCACTAAATGTTATAAAAAAAGTAAATAGCAATAATTTGAAGCTGCTTGTAGATGTTTTTCATTTACAATTATCTACTGGGAAAATTACAAAAACGATTGAAAATTGTCTTCCTCATATTGGTAACATGAATTAATATTTAAATTATATTCATATTATAAAGGCTGTAGCTTATCTAAATAACCAATATACATAATCAATTTTTAGGCCACGTACAAATAGCACAAGTACCCTGCAGAAATGAGCCAGATAATGTTGGAGAGATTGATTATAAATATGTGTTTTCCCTACTAGAAAAACATGGATATAATGATTATATTGGTTTGGAGTACAAACCACAAACAACCTCTGTGGAGGGGCTTAAATGGATAAAACATTTTGGATTTACCCTTTAAGCTGCACGTTTTATTGTTGTAAATAATTTAACATGATATATTTCTAAATACTTTTAATAAATAAAAAGTACTATATTTCAATACAAAATCCTTGAATTTTATTTAAAAAATAATAGAAAATAAAAGATTTTTTATTTTTGAATATAAAGTAAATACTAAACTATAAAAACTGAAAGTAAGGTAAAAATTGGATAATAAATAAAGACACTTGATTTTATTTACAATACTGGAATTATTTAATAATCGTCGTTTTAAAATATTCATTTTATCAACAATAATTACGACAATTGTTATAAATACACGATTCATACATCGCGTTTGTTTCGTTCGATTTCACACCTTTCACATGAATAATTTCAGTATAAAATAAAAATTATTCAAATGTACAATAGAACGTTCTGCGAATTGCCATTAAACAATATTGTAGCGTTTATTTATGTGCTTTTTGTTAAGCAGTAGAAAAATAGTCACGAGCGTAGTATATTACTTAACATAGAAAATTCGTAGAGACATGATAAATTTTGTCAACAATTTGTCGGTAATGTTCAGTAATAATTTTTACTAATAATAAATAAAATGCAATGGTCATTTTAATGCAAATTAAGCATTCTGTAGATTTAGCTGCTTAGAGAATATTTTTACGAAATGCCATTTGCTTCGAACGTTCGATTAAAAAATTTGTAAAATTTACAAGTATTTATTAAAACTCCTTAACATCATACTTGTACAATTTTTACACATTTACAGTGCTTAACTTCACTTTGATCTAAGGCAGTCAATTTATCAAATAATCCAGCAAAAATCTCAATCGTCGAACCAAATATTAAATGACGCGTTGATTATTTCAGTTCACAGGGCAAAAAAAAGGAATCAACGCTCAAGATTTAAACGTAAAGTGTTTTTGTGTTAGTAACATAAGAAACAGTATTATATATTAAGTAGCTGTAGTTTAAGTCTCTGTTTAACGATTATAACGAAGTATAAAAAAAAAACTTGCCAAAAAAGCTGCAATAACAATATAGATCAGAAATTCAGAAGGCATCTTAGCGCGTCTATGCGATCTGGCACTTCTGATTGGTATATGGTGTAAATAATGATGATACTTTATGTTAATGACTGTAGACTAGAAACAGCAAAGTCAAATTCAGTCGTTGATTGTTACTGAACTACATAACATCAGTTATACAGATTTTTATTTAGCTATATTAATGCTAGTGTTACTTAAAATTTGTATAAAATGCATTATCTTCTTTTGTTGTTTCAAAAATTCTGTTAGTTGAATGAATAGACATTAAATTAAATCATAATTTGTTCATTTGTTATTATTGTAGTGTTTGAAAGTTCATTTGTTGTAAATATAATTTTCATACAATATTTTGTAAACAAAAAGAACATTCAAGAAAAACTAAAATAAGTAAAAAAATTAAATTTTTATTTTAAATATAAATTATAAATGCGTTTGTATTAAAAAAATGAATACAAAAAAAATTTATAAGTTTAATAAAATAGAATTGCAAAATAAATCTTTAGAAAATTAATGTTTGCATAGAGCAACTTGCAGATAGAATTAGAAATAGCTTATCTATAAAAGAAGTAGACATAATTAAAATTATTGTAAAAAGTCAAAAAAATTGAATTTAATGACCATTTAAAAAAAACAAAAGAAATTAGAATAGCACTTAAGTCATCGCTAAATGATAATTATCGCTTTTCACCTTGCACAACTGCCACAGTTCGCTAAAACACCGATTTCTCAGGCCCAAAAGAAATGCAAATATTTCAGACTCATCTCTTTACATCGGACAGACCAAATTTGACTTTATTGTTTCCAGCTCATCGGGGCAGGTACGAGGAGAATAACGTACAGAGTGCTGGGATGTTCGTCCTTGTGGATGGCGAGGATCACGGAACGTTACTGTCCCAGACACGTCGATCGCCGTTGACACTGGTCAAACAATGTTGGCTGGATCGACAAGCGGCTCGTTCGCCTCCACTTGAGCGCCTATGACTGCAGTACTGGAAAAGTAGGGCCAAGAGGTGATCGGTTAGTGGAGTACAGATTACCAGGGTGTTCTGTTCGTCGCGAAAGTCACGGATTTAATTTGACATGCGAGTTTCGTTAAGGCTTGTACGGTTAATTTATATGAAGTTTTTTTAAAGTGTGGTTTGGTGCTGACAGGGGTTGTGTGGAAAAGTAGAACAAAACTTTACTGGACAATTGGCGTGTGTGATGTACTGGCTAGGGAGGTAATGTGAGGATTGTGCATTTGGTATGTGACTGTAAATACTCACGCTTACGTGTGGTAGCTAGTAAGGACGTGAAAGTAAAGTTTGAAATTTAGTTTTAGTGTTAATATGAAATTAAATCTTTTTTATACGATTTTATAATAAACCTTGCGTTTTCCGGTTCATTTATTTGTTAGCAAACAAAATTGTTGAGTTGACTAGGTACGGTATTTAAAAGCGATATAATTAAGTGAAAATAATGTGCATACTATTTCAACATTATAAAAATGTTATAAAAATGATGAAAACAAACTTTAAGTTGAATCAACAGTTTTGTCGATTTCTATAAATTTTCGTGTTGTTAGTTACAAAAAGTTTATAAACTTTATGTCACAATAGAACTAAAATAAATTGATAATAATGATATTTAAATTAGTCAATATAGAAATGTAAAATAAAACATTACCCCATGCCAAGAGCCAATATTGTAGCGCCCTGAACCATAGTTAAATCGTCTAATGGCGACCTACAGATAATATACAACTTTTCTAAAATGTTATTACACATAGCCACAGTTCACATAGATGTAAGTAAAAAACAAATAATTGCGATTTATTCGAAATTATATTGTACTATATTGAAAATATTATATAAATTACAGCTTTTAAAAGAAAGAAACAATTGTTAAGCAATGTTTATTTAAAAAAAGATATTTTTCATTTATTTCTGCACAAATATTAGAAGAATTATTTCGAATGTTAGTAAAGCATAATATTTTGAAATTATTATGTTAATCAAAGTATAGCTTGTTAAATTTGAAAATAAATGTTAGTAATTGCTAAAGCTGTAATCACACTTAATACCCTACGCGTATTGACGTAAACGCAAAAGTCATCGTTTCGCTAACACAAAATCATTCGCTGATTTCAGTTTATTTATTGTCAACTTTTTACAAATTTTTGCGATTTGCTGTTTTGATGTTAAGAAATGCATCAATTCCATCGCTTATTTTCATTTTTCACCTTAATGTTTTCTTAGCTTACGCTAGACTGACAAATAACTTACGCGTAACATTAAAAATGCATAATTTGCTGTGACGTCGTTCATAAACTTGTCACGAATGGAATGTTTTTGAATCAGTTCAAATTTTACTGTACATTAAAGTTTTCTTTTTACACAAGTTTTTTACGAGAAAATATTTACAAATATATTTTCAATGTATATTTTAATATTTTTCTTTGGCTAAGAAAAACACGTGTAAGAAAATTATGTCTAAAAACGTAAGTATTTTTTACAATTCATCTCTAATAATTATTGCCAAATTCAATTATAAGATAACGTGCTCAAAATTATAATTATATATGTGTAAACATTGTTGATCACTTGTTTCAGCAAAGCAACTCGTTAACAAAGCATCTATTTAATTAATGGAAATATTCATCTTGGCATTATTTTTCAACTTGTCATTCAATATCATAATTAGCTAATCTATAATATATGCATGTAGACTAGACAAGACGCAAATAATCACATTTGTCGGAGCTGGCGCGTTAAGCAAATTTAAAAATGTCACCTTCAAAGGTTTATTGCATGATTATTTGATAATTTATGCAGACATAAGAAAGTCTCCGTTTTTAAAAATTAAGTACAAACATTATTTTACGTACAACAATTTGTCAAGAATTGCAGCCTAACTATAATGGAAAACCAGAAAATGCTAAATTGCTAAGATTATTAAATGAAACTTATCTAAATATTTTCATGAATATACTTTTGTGGATATCACTATTGACACAGTAGACAATAAACCCCGCCGAAATTATAATTACAATAATTCATTTACGCTTAAATTCTTTTTCAAAGAATATCATTTCAGTTAGGATAACAGTTAGATAATACTTTGTAGGCGAAAGATTGTGTTTGAAAAATATTTTAAGTTATTTTTTCGATATAGTTATGTACATTGACGCACTCTTTATTCAAAAAGGTTCAGGTCCGAAATTTTGCACTTTTATTATATTTTTCGCTATTTAAGACGTACGTTCTATACTTCCAAGAATGTGAAACTTTGAACTGTTATAGACATGTGTTAGGGAATGTTTTCATAGTTTTACACTTTACATTGAAAAGGAAGTCCTGACGTCCGGCAGCCGGAAACATGTCTTTCATTATATCGGTCTGGAATGAAAGTTAGAAATAAAACAAAAAATCCTTGTCAATTCTAAAAATCACCATTTCAACCTAAGAACACGCGCCGCATTAATCCTAAAACCCTAATCATCTGCTGGAGCATTTGAACCCAAGCAAATCGGTCAATGAGACGCTTGTAAAACAGTCGTTAAGTATCAACGCCTTCGAGCACAACAGCATTAAAGCTGAGCGAGATTAATGCGACTACCAAATAGCCGCCCGAGGCCCTAGATGGGTGGGCGAGTCGAGCTCGGTCTCGTCGCCGGTCATACTGGCAGCGCCGCTCCATCGCTGCGTCTCGACGCCGAGCAGCGTGTGCCGGTCCTCCTCGAACTGCCGCTCCGGGAAGGTAACGCCGTCGCCGAAACTGCAATACGTCCGCTCGTCACCAACTCTCACCTCCTTCAGCCCCCGACTACATTCGTTTGCTCGTCTCTTCCGTCTCCTACTCGCGCTATCTCCATCATCGCTCTATCTCTGATTGTTATATCGATCCGGCGTAACTGCTTCTTTTGCAGGAATAATATGAAAACGACGCGAGTGGATAGAGATAAGAAGGGGTACACTGACATTGAAGTTTTTTTAACAAGAGGAAAACACTTATTTACAAGGCTTTCGAGACTAAGTCGAAGAAAGGTAGGTGTATCAGATCGAGCTACAGTTACGCCGTTCGAGAAACTTGATGGACATTTCTAGAGACACATAAATCTGGGAACCAGGTGCACAATACCTGTGGGATAGCTGCTAACTAACGCGCTAATATCAAGCTGTAATGGCCGAATAATATGCGAATGTAAGCGGTCAACGCCGGATAAGCTCGTGCAATCGCATGATATTGTCGAATTCGATGGTTTTTTTTTAACAGAGGCTCCGCTTACGTGTGACACATTTCAGTTCAAGTAGTATGTACAATTATTTACAAAACAATCGTAAACACAAGTATAGCTTTCTAGAGTTTTGTTTTGGGATTACGCCTGAGTGAATACGATGAAGATTCGATTGTTGTAACTTTTATTTCCATAACTTTTATTTTTGTGTTTTATGTATAGAAAATAAAACAATGTAGATGTATAGATTTAAAGAAAACTGAATTAATAGACACAAGCACAGTAATAAAGCTACAGGCGAGAGTAGTCAAGCAGCGTCAAACAATTTTTTTTTCTTTACTTTACACATTAGTATACTCATATAGGGTGAGAGCAATTTACACTATTGATAAAGCAAATGATAATATTCAGTCTTACAAAAAGTTGCACAAGCGATGGATCGGTGTTTACGGATAGGGTAATAGGTAAACGATAGTTCTACATTAAAGGCGCATGCACATGCAATCGTCATCTTGCTCTCCTCGGAGCTTTGAAGCTCGAAGATCCTTTCGTTTTCTATTGATCGATATATAATACGCGACTTTAAATTATTTTTTGTTTTTTTTTTGCTTTACAGCTACTGTATTCGCTAGAAGGGATGGACTTACATAACGAATTTTCACACAATTAAATTGAAAACACACAAAATTGTAATTTAATTTTTTTTTGCAAAACCCATCCCTAACTAGAGTTTCACAGTAAAAATTTTCAACAATAAATCATAATATAAACAAAAATAAATAAAAATTTGAAAAGCGTTATTTTTTTTACAATCTTAACATTAACGCCACAAAGCTGATTGCTCGATAAATAAATGCTGACCTGTTCTGAGTACTGCCCATTGAGTTGTACGTATTGGAACCCTGGTGCTGCGTTCGTACCGGAAAGACCACTCCGTTCCCGAGACTAGAACACATTGGTTGCAAAGTCTCCCGGTTTTTAAATTGTCTTTTTTTATGATATGTACCCGATTGCTTTTTGTTTGATTAAAATTCGTTGATTCGGATTTTTTATTTTAAAAGGAATGTGCTTCTGCTCGTGAGTAAATAATTGGAAAATATGAAATGCGCGAAATTGATAAATTGGAAAAAAAATATGGTAAAATTAAATTTTGAAGATTTTTTAATACTCTTATTAAGCGTATTTAAGCAGAGCTGTTGCAATGATTTAAATAAGGGCCTCTGGGTTTGAACCCATGACCTGTGATTTGGCGCGACTGATGACTGAAAGTCATCTCGAAGCTTTCGGCGAAATTTTTACTAACTTTGTCTTTATACTCAAGTTTGAAAGGAGCTTTAAAACTTACGTGAATGTACGAATAATATGCATGACAACAATGATAAAATGTAATATTAAATGTAAACAAAAAAGTAAAGGCCAAAATAAAATTTTAAAATATCTAATTGTGCAACACAATATACTGTGCAGAATTACAAGCAGCTTAAAGGTGTAAAAATTTCATGATACGTGTGTCTCCATAATATTGTAGAGAGAAAGTGAACAAAAAAAGTATGTATAATAAATAAAAATAAAATGCATGAACAATAGTGAAAATCGCAGCGCGTCAAAAAGTGAAATAAAGAAAGAGCGAGAGACATCACACGACGTGCCACTTTACCAACGAGCAGGTATTGTGCAGTTGGTTCGCAGTCGCGAGAAAGAGAATCATAGCCACGCGTCGTCCCGTCAATTGGGAATCAATCGACACCTCGCATTATATATCGGGCGCACGTGCGCAGGGGCTTATGTATGTATATATTGCGCGGTCTGCTGACCCACTTCGGCCAAACTCGCCGAGCGTAAAGGAGAGAGAAAGAGAAGCCTCGTACCTCGCGATCAGCTGGAAGCGCGGCTATTGTCGTCTCCGCGGGAGCGCCTCCTTCCTCTTCCCCCTTCGTTCGGCGAAGGCCACTTCATTTTTTTTCCTAGCTACCCGCGCTAATTGGCGAGGATCCAGATTTCTCGGCGGTTTATATACACCAAGCGCGCGCGAGAGAACATCTCTTCGTTGAGTTCGTTTCAACATTAAGCGCCGTATTTCAAGTGACCTCGGCTGATGCTTAAAATTAGGGAATTACAGCGGTCATTCTGGAGGTACGATTGATAAATATGAGTATTTTGTTGTAAGTTTCTGTTGTCTGTGATGGATAAATGACGCGATTTACTGACGGGCAAAAATAAAAGCATTAGATTGAAAAATCTGAATCCTCTGCTGGTTTATCTGAGGTGGAGATTGTTTTATGAGGAGCAAAATTAGTTTTGCAAGTAAAGTTGCAAATTTACCTCGTGAATACGGGCAGAAACCACAGCCGTGGATTGTCGCCGAAAACTTCTTGGAAATTATTGTACTTTCCAAGGCTAAAACCGTCCTTATCTTTCCCACTGCGGAACATCGGAGGTCGGAAGGCTTCTGTAATAATTTTTTAAAGGAAAAAGTTTATTATTTTGATGATTTGAAAAATTGAATACACAATAAAAGAATTATTTTTAGCTCTAGATATTTTTGAAATAACAAATAGATTTTTATAAAAATAGTAGTAGAAAAATTAAAGATTTTTTGGTTGCAGTTTAACATTTTGAATTCACTAATTCTAGCAATACTATAGTAAGTAAAAATTTAATAAATTGTAAAAAATTATTTAGATTTACATAGAAAACTGTTTGTTGATATACCCAATTTTTTTAAGAGTAAATGCTGTGAAATTACCTAGTGTCGATCTGTTGTGCAAAATAAGGTAGCAATGGTAGAAGAAAAGTGAATTGAGACTGATGGCAAACATGATTGCAACAAAAAACAGGAAGAGTAGGTGAAATTTACCCATTCCTTCTAGTTCACCCTGTAAAATAATTTTTTAGATGCACAAACAAATTAGCAAACTCTTTGTTGGTTGTACACAATAAGTGTACATAGAAAGATGTGATTTTAAAACACATTGCATGGTCACTAACATCACTTACCTTCCAAAACATTACAAAATATTCCAAGGATGTTGCAACAACATATAGACAGTATAGAAGGGCATAAGCCAAAAATAACATAAAGAACTTATAATTGTGGAAGCCTACACAATTATTCACCCAAGGACAGTGATGGTCCATTTTAAGCACACATGTACCACAAACGCTACAGTGATGTGCTCTGTCAGGTTTGACTATCTGACATTGTTCACAAAACCTTATATCTGTAATAAAAAAATGTGTTTAATAAATACAATTTATTTAGCTAATTATTAAATAATAAATAAATATTTGGAAAAGTATGTTTACCTCCTTTAATTGTTCTATTTGTTATTGGTAAATCTTGAGCAAACCTTTCTAAAATTTGCCTATGAGCATCTTCACTTTCTGCTTGCAGCAATTTTTCCATTTCAGATACAGGAAGTTTAAACTAAAAAGATTAAAATATATCAATTTCTAGAAATCAATTAATAGTTCTTAAACAACTGAATCAAAAGAGTTGTAAACACTAAAAAAATTTAATGGTGCTTGTTTCAAGCCAATGTTTACAGGCTGTAATTCATCAGCTTGAACAGCTCGAATGTATATTTTGCTTGATTTAGAACTTGAAAAATACCTTAGCTAGATTTTGAAACAAGCTATAAATATTGAAATCTAAACAAAACTTTTGTTTACCTTGTCAGGAACCCTTATTACATCTGTTGCTACGGTCTGCCAGTAAGACCATAAGAATAAGAAAAAAAATATGTGATAAAATATCACGTAAAAAACTGCAAAAAACAAATACCATTTATAAGTATTCATAAATATTTAAAATCAAAGAAATATTTTTGATTATTTACCTCTTTGAACTACATTCTCTACAGTATCTGAAATAAAAGAAAAAAAAGAAATTCATTAATAATTTTAACACAGACATTATTAAGCAATGATGAATGAAAATTTATTTTTATTTTAATCATATTTATCCCATCAATATTATTCAATTGTAAGTTTCTATAATTATTAGAAAATTGTGTATACAACTATATCTATGGTAAACAAAGAAATATTAATTTATATTAATTAAAAGTTCAAAAATTACTAAAAATTATACCGTATCATATTTATCTTAAACAAAAAATCTTTACAAATGATAAAAAAACATAAATCATTACATATAAAAAATATATTCTGTACAATATTAAGTAAGTATATTAAATGCATAAGTTGTAGTACTAGTAAAGTATGCTATTTCTGAAAAGGAGTTAATCCACGCTTTAGTGAATAAATAAACATTTTCATGTCTCAAAGCATACAGCTCAGATATAATGACATTATTATGATACGATCAAATAAGCAAAAATTCAAGTTCTGCCAGTCCGTTTACATTAACAACAGAGCCACAGCATAAATCCATAACAAATGTGCAATGGATGCAAGAGCATTAGAAAAGAGAGAGAGAGGGATAAAAAGTTGTGTAAGCAAACTCACAATAACAGAGAGGCACCAGGTAGGCGTAGTACGACCAGACGACGATGCAGAGGATGAAGATGACAGGTATCCACTTGACGGCCCTGAAGCACCACCAGCAGCGGCCGCTCTTGCCGTCCATGTTTAGGAGCCAAGAGTCCCCGGCGCGGCTCCGGTTTCCCGCTGACGTCGTGCTGGTGGACGCGCTCGAAGCAGCAGCTCACGGCGGCGTCGGGCAAGCCGCTCCCATCCTTTCCCCGACCGAGCGTCCGTCTCTCGCTGCTGGAGCTCCTGCCCGATCCAGGATGAGCCTGCACGCGACTCGGACAGCTGCGGACGAGCATCCAACGCGTCCGAACGACTCTGGCCTTCTCCCCCGCTGCTCTCTCTCTTCCTACCACGATTATACACCTTCAGCAACGACCCGCGCGAGCTCGGTCTATATATTACTCCCACCTCGACCTGAGCACGCTAACACGAGTTTACTCTCTGCGGACGACGACGGCTCTCTCTCTCTCTCTCTCTCTCTCGCTTGAGCAAAAGCGCCCCTCTACTATAGCATGCGGGGTATGCGGCTTTCCTGAAATTTCTTCCGATTTACAGGTTAGCCAACATTTCCAGCGGTGCAGAGACTCTCGTTGAATTCGATAGTTGATGTGCCTTTTATTTATGCGCGCTTGGAGATTAATGCTAATCCCCGGACTTTTACGCGTTAAACATTGACGAGCGAATTGAATTATCCGGTAATGTTTTACGAATATTTATTGTTCGTTTACGACTTTGCTGTTGATGTTTCGAATAACTTGCGATATTTGCACGCGAGCTGACTTTTAAGCTCGTTTCGCGCCTATTTTTGACTGCGTTTTTTTTTAATCAATTGTTTGCCGATGAGTTTTGTTCATACAAAATAAATCTTGTGAAATAATGTAGGAAGGTTTTTGCTTGGAAAAATACTCTAAACTTAATTTATGGTATTTACCACCAATGGCGGGAAATTTGAATTTTCGATAAGCTGCAATGAGTAATTAATGAAAATCCTTTGATTCTCTACGTTGTCACTTGTTCGAAATTTCGAATTAAGACATTTCATTTTGAAAAATATGAGATTTGCAAAAGGAGCCTAAAAGCTAATTGATAACATGGACGTATACCTGTTGATTTGAGCTCTCAGATTCACATCGGAAATTGAATAATGTCGCTGCACAAGTAGACACTTACAGAAAAAAAAATGTTGAAGCCTAGAAGTTCTCGTTCGAAGCGCATAATACTCGAACGCTTAGCACAGCATGGGTAAAGAAAAACGAGAAACAAAGAAGGGGTTGAAGCAAAGACGAAGAACGAGGGAGCAGGACATAGGAAAATATCACTCACGCGTTGACGAGAGATGGATAGAATAAGCTCGTACAGAGCAGCCCTTCGATGAAGTCTCGGCTCTTTCGAGAACACACACGCCTAGACTGCAATCTATACCGAGAGAGCCTTACAACGCCCGCCTCAAATTGCTCTTTCGCTCGAGCTTCTAATAACGCGTTCTACTTTTTATCTTCTTCCAACACTACGATCGGCGCTGATAAAAAAAATATAGGACACATCGCGACGTTTACATTATACGTGAAGCAATTTTCTTCAAGGTTTTTCGCACTCGCGTGTGCTCTTTAACTATTTCAAAACGCTCGCTAGACTATATCGAATTTATTGAGATTAGCGTTGCTCGTTACCGTTAAGCCAAGGTATATATACCGTAAACTCCTCTCTTGGCGACTTTTGTTACCAACCAAGTCCCTAAGTGTATCGGATCATTTTAACGACACCAAACACCTTCACGGGGTTCCGGAGAAACTAATACCCGCAAGGGTTGATTCCTTTTTTTTTCTTTTCTTTCTTTTTGTTTTTGTGTAGGCTCAGGTTGCCCCCCAGGTTTTCTCCGATTTCTTGAAAAAAAAAAGTTTTCGGGGCTTCTAAAACAACGCCTTTTATTTTTTTTTTGTTTTCCATTGCATTTCGACGCAGGCCTTTATCTATTGGTCTCGTAGAATATCCCGGGGGCTATATAACAATGTTAGGAAATCTTATTTTTTTTTCTTCAACTTATCTTATCAAAATAATAATCGACCGCCTTAAAAATTCTCTTTCTCTCTTTTTTATGCGATAATCCGCACGCGCAATCGAAATTTACCGGTATATCTTTTGTAATTGAAGCAGCAGGAAAACAACAGGCGAAAAATCAAATTATATTTCCCAATAAATCTGCGATAAGCCATACGCGCGTTACTCATCATTATAGTAGTCTCCAATACGTGTACCTGCCTATGGAGCCTCCGAGTATATAGAGGCAGAAAATAACGGCCGCTAAAAAGCAAAGCGCGCACACACACACACGAGTTTATGGTTGAACGTTCGGAAGACAAGGAGAATCGTAAAGAGAGAAAACGGAGTTGTCGCGCACACCTTTACATTAGGACGTCCGTGTGCATCGGAGCAGACACAATTCCAAAACGTTTGCGGAAGCGAGAGAGAACGACATAAGAAGAACACGAAGACGAGAGAGAAAGAAGAAGTGGGGACTGAGAGTAAGAGAGAGAGAGAGAGAGAGACTAGCGGACGGCCTAGAAGCGAGCGTATAACGTCACGTCGCCGTTGTCGGGCTCTCTTGCGGGGGGCTCGCGCTTTCTGGCCGGAGGTGCGCGCAAAGCGAGGAGTGAGAAAGAGAGAGGCCAGACGATAGACGTCGGCCAGTAGTGTCAGTCGCAGCAGCAGCAGCTCTCGACGTTAAGTAAAGCGCCGCGGAGTCTACAGCGTTTATAATAGTCTTTCTCTCCTCTTCTCGCGGACTTGCTCCTCTCTACACTTCTCTCTCTCTCTCTCTCGTTTCATTCCGTCTCGCGCGCACGATTGTGTACGTGCACGCTGCAGGCGATATACAGCATCGCAGACGGAAAAAGCAAGGAAACAACCTCTCTTGCTCTCTCTCTCCCCCGATCGTTCCAGCGTCTGCGGCGGATGAAAAAAGGGGCAAAATAAAAGGACATCCAGCGCGGAAAGTAGCATCGTGTGTATAATACACACACCTACACGCGTACACAATTGGCGCGTGTGTATATATATCTATATAGTGGCGCCGCGAGAGAAACGGAGAGTGCGCGTGCACTGTAGCAGTGCAGTGGAGCAGTCGCAGCAGTAAGCAGCAAGCGCACACCTAGACACAATCCTCGCCGTCGAGGTGAGCAAGTGCGAATACGACGAGGAAGAGTAGGAGGAGGAGGACGAGGAGTAGAGGCAGCAGCAGCAGCGCTGCCGAGAAGCTGCTGCCTTGGTGGAAGAGGAGAAAGAGGAAGTGGTGCTAGTGCTCGTGCTGATTGTCGAGTTGCCGCAGCAAGAGGACTGCTCCGTTGCGTCTGCTACCCGTTACGGCTATGCGCGCGGCTCCTCATCCGTCCGTTGTATGCGGCCCGCGGGTGGGCCGGCTCAGGTAGCCGCTGCAACAACAACAACAACATCATCAACAACAGCAGCAGCAGTAGCAGCAGTAGCAACACAAGTGGCAGTGCCGTCGGAACAGTAAGCACCCACGCCGTTGGCCAACGGACCTCGAGATCGCTCCTGTTGCTGCCCGGACGACGAAGACGACGTCTGCCCATCACCATGAGCTTCCTCTTGTAAGTCTTCCTCTCTCTCGACATCCTTTTCTTTCTTCCTCTTTTCATCTGCAACAATACAACAATCAGCAGCCTCGTTTCGTGCAAAAGACACGTGTATGTGTGTGCCCGAGTGTATGAGTATATGTGTGTGCGAGAGAGAGAGAGAGAGAGACAGCAGTTATATACTGCTGCTGCTATATACTGGGCTGCGGAAGAAAATGCAGGCATTGTTCCGGAGAGTTTATCGGCTCTCCTCGTTGATAACGGCCTGTATATACACCTATAGGGCACGGCGGCACGCAAGAGGGGCACACCGTTGTTTCCGCGAACAAGCCAGCAATGTATGCTGCTGTATTGCTTTTAACAGCCGCGTAAGACGAACGCGGAATCGGCTTATAGCTTTCGCCGTGCGCGAGAAAGCGAGGAAAATCGCTCGGGCGTGCAGGGTCGTAATCGTCCAGGGAGGCTGATTTCTCTCCGGTTACCCGGACGGAACCAACCAAACCGTCCTCTCTCTCTCTCTCTTTCTCTCTGATCAAGGAGGCCGTTCTATATCGTCCCTCCTTTGTCCCTCACCATCTACAGTAAAGTTTTTCTCTTCCGCACGCTCGATTCTTTGCTTCTTCGACGTCCTTCTCCCCCTCAGGTGAAGGGAGAAGGGGGGCAAGGAGGAGGAGGGCCGTCTCTCTCTCTCTCTCCGCTCTCTCGGTTCTTGACCTGAGTTTACGTGTGCGCGCCGCCGTCGCCGTCGATGTGAATTATAACATGCCTTTCCTCCTCCTCCTCTCCTCATTCCCCTGGCCACCTCACATGCCGCTATCTCATCACCTTCCCCCCCCCGTACGGTCGCGAAAAAAAAGGCCGCTTGAAACGAAAATAGCCGGATCTTCGTTTTTCCGGACGCTTTCCTCCTCCGGGCTTCGCAAGTAACTCACTTCCTGTTGTTTCATTTGTCCGCATTACGCGGCCGTTCGAGTGCGCCAATGCTCTGCAGCACAGAGAAAGAAAGAGACACGGAGCCGCTATGACTCAAGATTTTGCTTTCCTTGTTTACTCGCCACTGACGACGACTGTCCACGACAATGACGACTACGACGACGACGACGTCGCCGGAGTACCGCTGCTCCGAATCACAGCCTGATATCTAATTTCGCTGCCTGTCTGCCTATTCAACTTCTGTATACTTTATTTCAACTGCTTTTTACGTTCTATTATTGAGCTTTAAAATTGTCTCTTCTGAAATTATTACACTTGGGCAATGATGGTATCTGGCTCTTTAGTAATAAAACAGAAAATTATGAGGAAAGCTAATCTAGCTTTTTTAGCTTTACTATATTCTCATTTTGATACAGCAATGATTAATAAGACTTCACTTTCTCTTTATGACTTCATGATTGCGACCTTCAGTACTATGTAATTTAGTCTTGCAATTTCTCAGTATGCATTTGCAAAATAATATAATATAAAATTTGTTTGATACATATTTTCTTTTGAGCTTTCATAATATTTATATGACTCTTAACTTAGCTTGTAAATTCAAGAGCATATTAATAGAACCAACATTGTGAACTAAAAATAGATTCAAATTAATGACACATCATCCAATGTTATATAATTGTATGTTTTTAAAATTTATGGTTACTGTAATTTTAAAAATTGCAAATAATTAAACTTTTTTCCACTTATAAATTATTTACAGTTTTTGAAATATTTTAATTATTTTAAAATATTTGAAAAAAACATTCCATTAAATAAGAATGTAAAAATTATTTTATTTAGTTTTTATATTTATAAAAAAATATCTATATATAATAAGTTGGGTTACTTTTTCTTCGTATGATAAGAAAGAAAAAAAATGTAATCACAATGTTTTCTCATCTGAGGTTGTTCCACTCTCAAAGAACTGATAACCTTCTCTCTGGTACTAACTGCAACTTACTTTTAGTGGAGTCTGATAATATTAAAGTTCTTGACTAGTCTACTTTCTTGCTTAGCTTCCATCTTTTGCAAGACATGTTGTCAATGATTCGCAAATTTATTTATAATTGTTTACGCTACAGACATTATATTCATAACTACTTTTATAAGAAAAATAAAGGAAAATACTTGTTAGATGTGTAATGTATCTGGTGATGCTAAAACGTTTAATTTTGCGCAGTGGAAGCCGGTCTTCAAAGACATTCAAACCCAAAAAGAATATTCCAGAAGGAACACATCAATATGATCTGATGAAACATGCAGCTGCAACTCTGGGATCTGGAAATCTTCGACTGGCTGTTATGCTCCCAGAAGGAGAGGACTTGAATGAATGGGTTGCTGTCAATAGTAAGTCACCTGTATAACCTTGAAATAAGCTTTATCATTATAACTTTAAAGCTATTTTTTAAAGTAAAATAAAAAATATTCAAGAATTAGTTTTATGAAGGAATTTTCCAATTCTTAAGAATTAAATAATTTATCAATTATTATAGTTTCATTTATCACTTATATTTTATAAACATATTGTTGTATTTGCAGCTGTGGACTTTTTTAATCAAATAAATATGTTATATGGAACAATAACTGAATTCTGTACAGAAGATAGTTGTCCAATTATGTCAGCTGGACCAAAATATGAATATCATTGGGCTGATGGACATACTGTCAAAAAACCCATTAAATGTTCTGCTCCTAAATATATTGATTATTTGATGACGTGGGTGCAAGATCAATTAGATGATGAAACGTTGTTTCCTTCAAAAATAGGTAAAGCAAATAACAGAATTAGAAACGAAATTTATTATAAAAGTCACATTTTTAACAAGCAACTTTAACTTTGTAGGTGTACCATTTCCTAAGAATTTTCTTTCAATTGCAAAGACAATATTGAAGCGGCTTTTTAGAGTTTATGCACACATTTATCATCAACATTTCAGTGAAGTTGTTCAGCTGGGCGAGGAAGCACATTTAAATACTTCCTTCAAACATTTTATTTTCTTTGTTCAGGTATTTATTCTGGCAAATTTTAGTTAAACTAGAAAAATTTTGCAATTATATTACTAAGAATATTAATATGAATTAATAAATTACATAGGAATTCAACTTGATTGAACGACGGGAGCTGGCTCCCTTACAGGAGCTTATAGAGAAGTTGACTGCAAAGGAGGCGCGATGTCCTTGAGTGGTGGACGAACGAGAAGCATCGCAGTATGAATTGAGGAGTAGCGAAGCACTGTGAGAAACTGCTCCAAAGAATTTCTCGTCCGTATAAGTGCGTGCGTTAGCTCTGCCTGTGTCTCCGCTAAAATAATTACACACCGACGTATCTCCACATGCGTATTATTTAAAAACAACTTACTCCCATGGCTTCGTTGTCGACACGCACGTGTACGCAATGCTCCTCTAGCAATCATACACCGCCAAGTTTGATGATTCTCATTCGCATATCCACGATTTACCATATTTATATATGTTATATTTTTTGGAGTGTAAGTATATTCACCTGCATGGGAAGCTTTTAAGTCTGTAAGAAGTGCTTTAACAAGTCGAATTTATTGGGAAAGCTGGCTCGTCGACCGATACAGACACGATCGTAAAGCAAAGCTGAATGTAAAAAAATTTTGCGAGCGAGCTTTGCCACTGCTTACGAGCAGAGGGTAAGAATCGAAGAAACTCTCGTTGAGATTAAGTGGTTGAGATATAAAAAGTGATCGTTTATTGAGACTTTCACATTTACGAATGCTGGCGAGATTGACAAATTGAGCGACGAATGAAGTGTTGATTATTACTTTTGTTTAAATAAAAAAAAAAAAAATTACGAAATCCCGGGAATGCATTTTTTAAATGCTTCTTTTTCTAGAAAACTATTTTCCTTTTCAAGAGTGTATTTTACTGTTTTGATTTTATTTTTTTTGCTTCAATGATGTTAAGCCTTTCTTAGTGCCGATGCACACGAATATCTTTTAAGACTTATTTGCACATGACAAATAGTACGACGATGATTTTTGCAAAGAAACATTTCCTTTCGTCAATCATTATTTTTATTTCTGATTGGATCAACATTGTTATTTTAATGAAATTCTCAGTTATCCCACTGACTGTGATATACAATTAACTTTTACCTGAAGAGAAAATTATTTTTTTGTATCATTTTTTAGCATAATAAGCAATTTAAAATTATTTTTTTACCCAAGTTTCTTATTTTACTTTTAAATGATATGATATAAATAATTTTCTTTCTAGATAAAAAACCTTGTGGAGTAACTGTAAAAAATCTTGAGATAGCTGTATGGTTCAATCAAAATAATCATTTTGAAATAGAATTTGAATAGTCTGCAATTTTTTTTTTAATTTTTTATGAATGTTAAAAAGTTCACACGAGTAGCAAAGATATTTTTTGTATATCTTAGGACTGTAAACAGACTGCCTATATTTTATTACTTGGGCACTACTTTTTGATGTTTTAAAAGATAAACATGTAATAGCATTTGTTATACAAGAGTATTATTGTGATTTATCATCATTCAACCAGAAATTCTCATTAATTTTTTTAAGTACAAAATGTTATAATAACGAGTGCTACCGCGTTTCTACAAAAATCATTAATTGAATTTATTTAACATTTAAAAAATTTTAATTTATATCACAAGAAATGTACTTGTGCAATTTTGTTTTTTGTACATACATATATACACAAATGTAGACAACAGTAAGTATGACAGTAATTTCAAGTCAAACAATAAGCTTATTAAAAACAATCACAAAAGTACCCCCAGAACTAAAAACAGCCACATTTAATTTTTTCCTATGATAAGAATGTTTTTCTAGCAGTAATGCATATTCAACTGACAATGCTCTTTTTATCAATCAAGCAAAAATTATGTTTATAACAAATCACTGTAAAAATTGCACTGTTTCATGATCACATTAATGATACTTGTAGACGACTTCTGTATTTAACCGACGGCTTGCAATAATTAGAGAGACTAGCGAATCGCTTTTTTAGAAATGCCTTTGAGACAAATTTATTGTTTATGCGGAACTTGCTTTAGCTATGCCAAAATCCTCCACATAATTTAAGTTTTTGCACCGCCTGAAAAAATAACACTGTAAACAATAGTAACTTAGCGCATAATGGAAAAACAATTCCTCATCAGATTCGATGTATACATGTGTAATCGAAAGGGCTGCATACGACTTAGCAGCTCGTTCGAGGTTGACGTTGCCTTAATAAGGACCAGCCGAGGAATAGTTTTTCCCTCTTTGAGCTGACACTTAAAATTGTTCACAAATTTCAATATTTTGGGAAAATTTTGAATCGTGAGAGTATATACAGCGTCAGCAAAGATCGTTTGAGCAAGTGTCTTGTATGGGGACATCATTCTTTTCACTTGTAAAGATAAACTCTTACGAACAGTAAAGATATTTTTAATAAAATGTTTTTTCAATAATTACGGATGTTTCAATTGTTTTGAGAGAAGCTTTCATTTTTTATAACGACAAATTAACAATGAAGAAAGAATAAATGCTTAAAAGAATGATTTCTTGGGTGTAAAGCACGTATCCTGTATTTATTGTGCAAATCGTGCTTTTTTGTTTTTTTTTGTTTTTTTTTTGTAAATTCTTTAATTATACTACTAATTTTTCTGTCATAATTTCTTTCATATTAAAAATGTATCATGTTATGAGTTGAGATGGATTGTGTGAGAAAAAGGAAAATGTCCATCGCTATTTATTGATAACTCTATGATCAATCTTTGTACTTAAAGAAAAAGAATCGAAAGGGAATATGATATAGAGATGAGATGAGAAGTGATTAAAAGTAAAACATCTTATTAATTAGACATTGGTATACACAAGAAGTTAAACTTGGTATGAATATATGAAAAATTGTTAATCAAAAGTAATCACTTCACAGCCATAGTCGAATTTCTTAGAAAAATAATTTTTACAATTTTAATTACCTTAATTACTAAAAACTAAATAAGCAAAAAAATGTAAAACAATAATAGAGCTTATTTATTTTGTTGCAATTATTGAAAAATAGTTCATTATTTTTGATCGTCATACATAAAAACTTGCTTAAAATTTGTCATTCTAGATTAAGTAACTGCCGTGCTAAGGTGCTCACATGTTTTAGAAGCGATAAGACGTGATTATTAAATTCAATCTGTAAAATAGACTAAGAAAGCAGAAAGCAATTGTATATTACTTTTCTTTAAATCGTTTATGTTTCGAATTCAATGTTTTTTCTAATCCTCATTGTCCTTGCGAGTTAAAAAAGAAAAAGAACGAGAGAATGAGAGATCAAACGAGCATAAAGTCGTGTGTCTTTGACCTGCCACGTGTATTTTTCACCATGAAGTACCTATATTTTTCCAATAATGAAAAAGTGTAATTGTTAAGCAAACAAATAAGTGTCGATGAGGAAACCTACATGTGATCATCTCTTTTTGAGAAGCCGAGCGTTAAAAAGATGTAATAAAAAAAAACAATGCGAAACTAGCTCTAAGGGTGAATAATAATTAACGAAAAACAAAAGGTGCGTGCGAAAGGAAAAATAAGAAATTCGTAAATTTCTTCAGGTAAAAAATGACGTCGCAGGTCATCGCGTCGTTGCTTGGGACGATGAAATATTGAGTGCAACTGCAAAACGCTACAAAGGATTGTTTACTATCTTTTGCCTCTCCAGTCCCGAGAGCGTCGCGATCCATGAGAACTCGTGCCAGAGACTCTGGTGATAAATCTGTGCAATGTACATAGTATTTTTTCCAAATAAACGAAGGCTCGATGTAATCATACAACGCAACTGCGTCTATTTTTTGACTTGCTACTTTTTATTCCACATTTCTCTTTCGTCTTAGAAAATCAGTGCTCCATGTACATTACCCCTGCTATTAGAAAAATACCAAAAGTTTTTAAACCTAATCCTTTTTATTTTTTGTTTATTCATTTTTAAATTTATAAGCATCATCTAGCAATATGAAAAGTGAGGAATGAACGAATTTTTTTGTGTACGTTTATAGCAGTAACCGTGAAATGGAACCCAAAAAATTCGGTGGACCTTGACTTTTACAGATTAAAAATTCCAAAACGTGACAAAGTATTACACAATACGGTCGTATTTATCGGATTTCTTTTTAGTGACTCAGAATTTCTTGAATGACTCAAAAATCTATGATGCGTACGGAATAAACGTGAAATCTTACGAGTTTTTTTAAAACAATTAAAACAACAATTTTAAATAAGATTTTCAATTAAAATTCATTGTCGGCAAGTAAATTTAAAAGATTGAAATCATGTTGTTTTTATTACATGTCACAGAAGCCATTGAAAATAGTTTTTAAGTAATGGGTATGTGAAAAATTTTGGATATCTTATTTAGTTCAGAAGTTTACTGAATGATAATTAAAGGCAGCGTTTGAAGTATTTACTAAACGTGTCTAAATGGGTTAATGCGTTTCAAAGAACAAAGCGCAAATGATTAATACAGATGATGTTTTGAAAATATTATGCATTTTTAGCTTCGTTTCATAACAGACTAGATGACGCAAGAATTTGAAAAGTATCGAATCGAATGGATATCAAAATTAAAATAAAATTTTTCATTGGTAAAAGTAATCCCTTTGTTATGTAATAAGTCAGGTGCGTCGATCACGTACGAAAATACGAAGGACATAGATAATCTGGAGAAATTCTTTATTTACCTGCTATATATTCCGCACAGCAATATGCACAGCTTTTAGTTTAAAGTAAGCTGATTTCGACTGCACAAAGAAAAACATACAAAAATGCAGTACGCATTGTACTTTTTCGTATTAGTTAATGTGATGTTAATAAACTTGCAAACTGCAACAACGAGAAGTGTAATAAGTAGTACAGAAAAAAAGCCGTCAACAGAAATTATAGTGACAACTGTGAGGACTACATCAAATGCAACTAACACAACGCTGGGGGATGGAAATTTAAAAAATCAAGATTTAAAAGATCAAGATACGTCTACAGCTTTAGAAACTATAAAAAAGGAAGATATTCCTGATCCCAATAACAGAGCAATCAATAAAATGATAGGAAATGCCACGGATACAACTGCATCTACCACTCAATCAGCTGAAGATAATGAAAGTTTACCAGAATTCGATTATAACCAAAATTCGCGCTTTACATCAGAAGACAGTGCACTCAAGAGGAAACGCAAAACAAACGGCGAACGAAAACCTATGACAGTAGAAATGCCTGATTACAACGATGAAACTATAGCCATAAAAGAAAAAGCTATAGAAGCTTCGGAAGGGAGAAAAACAACTACTACTGAAATTATTAACTCAGAAACGCGGGAACTTACTGGAGATCCAGTTGACTCGATTTTATCAACGAATCAATCAGTTAAAAATAGCGTTGGTGTTAATCAGAGTATTCAATCGCTTGATGCTGCAAATTCTACAATTGCAACATTGGATAATGATACTACAACAATAATTTCTATTACAACAACAGAAATTGTAGATGAAATAACTACTAAACTAGATAAAATAGATAAAGACGGAAATAATGAA